>PNEQ01015888.1:0-20689 GCA_003012365.1 Medauroidea extradentata
CTGTATGAAATTAAAATAAAATTGTCTCACAGTAGACCATCCTGAAAAATAAAATTGTCTAAAAGTGTCCCAAAGTCACCCCCGCTTATGGTATGTTATCAAAATGAGTCGAAATTACAGCGAAGTGACCATTGTTGTAGGTAGATTATAGCCTGTATAAACTGTGAAAATTTTCCTATATGAATAATTTAAAAACATTCCCGATATGCTGTACTTTTTGGACGATAAAGCATTTTCTATTTTATTTTCAAAACCATATTTTTAATTTCATTTTTTCCAACCAAAATATCGCCGAGACAACAGGCAGTTAATAAATAGGTCAGTATAATCTGAACATAATGGAAATTATTAAAACTCAGCCTTGTACTGACCTTTACTCACACATCTCTTTACGTATTGTAAACATTGTCTCCTAACAGTACCAGTTAAATGTTTTAACTATATAATTAAGTACAGGTTTTTTCTCTTGTCGTCGTAAACAGCATTAAATAGAGACTTTTATGTAAATTGGCTTTGTTGCAATTTTTACAAAACTCTTTCTTTCCGCTTGAAAATACTTACTTTTCAAGAATAAACATAGCCGAAGACTGTGACTCGACCGAGCACTCGACACACCTCCAGTTCGGTGCTTGTCTCCTAATACTTTGTCGCAGTAGTTTCGTCGTTCCCACCTCTCCGCGACAGTGTGCGCGCGCATCGTCAAAGAAAAGAAAAAAGAAACAACCTCCCTATTGGTCACAGCTTCCATCATGTGTCACCGCCCGCAACACCCCCTCGTACAACCCCCAGCGTAGTGGGGAGAGGAAAAAAAACGTTCGGGGAAGAGACGAGTCGTAGAACTGACATAGACCCGCTCAGTCGTTAACTGCCGCCTTTGTCGGATCGCGTAGGTCCAGCACCAGAGATATGCAGACTTGGATCTTAATGCAGTACTACAGAAGTAAGCCACTACTGCGAGATATGCTTCTATGTAACATCTGCATTGAGGTAGATGTAGTGGCATTGCCAATGTTTGTTGTGAATGTGAACTATGGTGTACGTTATTTATCAGAGCATGCGGCTAGATACCTGCCACTAGTAATATAATTACTACCACTCGGCTGCGTTCTCGTATCCTCCTAGACATTATAGTAACATATCTCCTAAGCAGCTGAGTACTTACGAATAGCAGAAAACGTTTTGAATTGAGGAAATTTTATCATTATTGTTACGAGTACAGTACATCCTGGAGGTAAAATTTTAATATTTTTGCTTAGCTATGATTATTGATTAAAATTGCATGTAATTATGTTTATTCTTAACTGATAACTACCGATTATTTTGATTATTAATTGTCCGTGAGAATATTTGCTAATCAGTGTTGTATCAGGTCAATGTGTAAACCATCAATTTATTTTTATTACTTTTTTTTTTTAAATTTTAACGTAATTTTAAATTCTGAGTTTATTACGAATTTCAGGAAGTTTAGTAATGTATATATTTCGTGTTGCGTATAGCTTTTTTTCTTGTTTGCGATCTTGTTTTGTCTTTGGCGCCACGAGGAAGGAGGGGATTGGTGGAAACTTCAAATAATACAGACGCGAAATAATTACGCCTTGTTATAATCGAAATAAATTTGCGTCTTCCTACGGCTAAGCAAGTTAATGGGCCGCCAGTTTGCCACACGTAATTCAGACAGTCAAGTTATGTAGAAGAAACTCGAGCTGTAGGCATCAAAATATTTATTTTTCGAGTCATCAAGATCCGAAGGCAAGGAGTAAGGATGCCTATGAAGCAAACATAAACGCTACTTTGCTAATGACGCGTTCAAGTTTTTTTTTTTGCTATTTCGTTCTTCAAAGCTTTGAACTGATAATATGTTGGTGTAAACGTAATTAATTGAGCAGACAACGCGTTTGGACAGATTAAATATATGTTTATTTTGTGAACAAAATTCATGCGTAAACTCAGTACTCCTGTGACGGTCATACGTACTAGCTACCGGTGCATTGCTATTTTTACCAATATCAATTTGGATTGCGAGTAGATGAACTTTTAAAATGGCGTAGTTTTCAAAATTTTCAATTACGAGACAGTACTTTCACTGATTTCACTTCAGTATTTTACAGCCACAGTTCAAGATGTTACCTAAATTTGCTCAACTAAATATTTCTTTGCTGCAAACGAAATTAATTTTAAAGTCAACTTCATTTCGAAAGCATTTAATTTAGATATTGTAAGATGTGTACATAAACAACTAAGAATTTAACATTCAGTTTGGTACATTGAACAATACCTTTGTTCTGGGATTTCATATTTACTATGTTCCAATGAAACAGAAAATTTCAGATCTGTGTATTTTATTGAGATCAATTAATATGAAGAGCAAGGGTATGTCTCTACACATATGTGTCTCTAGGTATGTTTCAGCTCATGTCTACATGTACTCACACGCTTTACTACCTCTACTCTTTGCTTTGGAACAAAAAACTATTAATTCATCCAGTAACCTTATCTCACTGAAGAACTAAGTATATTTAAAATTAAAAGACTAAGAAGTAAACGAAATCGAAACATTTAATGCCAAGAGAGCAAAGTTTCTTAAATATTAATGGCAATAAACTGAACACATCAGTTGGAAAACAATACAAGTTGAATTATGTTGACAACATTTCAAATGACTTTATGCTACTTTTGTGACACTCCAGTGGACAAGAAATCCTAATTATAATACCCAAACTCTAGTAGAACATTCCATTTGGACCTCCTTGTAGCCCGTGATAGTGTGCTCTATTTCCTAGAGGATCAAAATTTAACTGGTAATCTCAGTGCATGTGATATATCTGAGCAGGAATATTAATATCAATGTTTATATCTGAACCCAATATACAATCAAATGGGTGATGGTGCAAGTTGTAATAGGCATAGCCCGGTACACAGTAAATATCACGAAAGACTGGCTATTAGAATTAAGTATTAGATGTTTTAGTATCACAAATCACGGGAATGTAAAACAAGCTAGAATCGTAGTACAGAGTTGGTTCACGTTTTGTTTTACTCTGTGTAAATAGTACTATGTGGTAGGTATGATATTGGGTTGATTTGTGAAAATTAATGTATATTTCTTATTTTGGACAGGGTAGTCGCACACACATCTGGAAATATTGGGAGCTGTGTAGTAGTCAGTAGTCACAAAGTGTCAGACGGCCCCTCCTGCTGCCTGCCCGGGGCCACCAGGGGGTGGGGCGAGGAGAGCTAACTAACGGCCAAGTTGCCCAACCGTTTAATTTAAATTTTTAATATTTATATATGTTTTGCTATAAGTATAGTTAATTATAGGAATGAATGATGTCAAAATTAGATAAATGTAAACTGTGATTTTATGGAATAAAATCACCACGAAATATGGTCGTAATCGCCCGAATTCGGAGCAGTGCCGGAAGGTCGGTATTTTGAAACAAAGCTCCTGATTGGCTGGAGGGAGTCGCGTCAGAACTCGCCGTTTGGCGTGTGTGCCGGCGGTGGTGGAGAGAGAGCAGCCCGGGACTCAGCCGTGGATGGACGCGTGGGTCTGTGCCCCGCGGGTTCATGTCTCGGTAGGCTGCCAGAAGTGCGTTACCAAGAGGCTTTTTGCGCGATTGTCGGGCAAAGGCGATTGAGCGTCAGAGGCTTTGATCACCATCCGTGGGCCGATGAGCCAGTTTTGTGGCCTGAGTGCGGTGCGGGAGGTCGTTGTTCGATTCCTGCCACGAATAAGGGCGTTTACGACCGTGTGGAGTGGGGTGTCGTAGAAAATTAATGTCACTCGTTTCACTTAGTGGTTTGAACCTATATGGATCCTCGAAAAATGAGTGTTGAGTGATTGGTCACTTATTGACGTTTAATTGTGATCTGCAGTAAAGTAAAACCGCTGGGCTAGTCGCGGCAATTTGATTAAAACCTACATGAACTAAGTAATCAAAGGAATAATAAATTAACGTGCACTCAGCTGGCCGTTTGTGAAGGGGCGAGCCGCAAAGTGTAACTACGATAAATCTCGCAAGTATTATATCTGAGTCACACGAAGAATCTCTGCCAAAGACCGAGCGAGGTGGCCCAACGGTATCATGTTGGACTCTCATTCGAGAGGACCCGGGGTCGATCACCGGCTCCGGTCATCCTGATTTCGGTGTTCCATGGTTTCCCGAAATTGCTCCAGGTGAATGCTGGGATGGTTACTTAAAAAAGACCATGGCCGACTCTTCTCCAGCTGCTGTCCTTGTAGCAAGTTGTACGTCACCTTCTATGATGACCTCGCTGTCAACTAGACGTGAAGCCCTCTTACCTTACCTTCTACAGCTAAAGAGGAATATTACTTGCAGTACGGTGCATTTGGTCAGACTAATAACATATTCGACAACATTCTGGGTACTAAACCACAAATTTCTAACTAGCAATAAATATTATTGAGAAACAGACTGGAGACTGCCTGAGTCATACCACCTTATTCTGGCTAATGTTGACAAAATCTTAAGAATATACATTTTCAAACCTTAACAAGCTAAGTTTACGTGTTTATTTGAGGGAAATGACATTTGCATTGCTGCATTCTGTTGGCACGCTGTCGTACGGCTATAAATTATAAGCGAAGTTGACTTAACCTAAGTGAATCTATCACTGCATTAAGGTCATACATGGTATAATTCTAAGGTTAAGGACAAAGAAGGAATGTTAGGAAAATCATAGAATCAAGAACCACTTCATAAATATCTAGTTTCATAGCTGCATGTCACAAGATTAGTTGAAGAATGCTGGACTCAGACAAACGTACCCGAAACCTCAAAACTGCACTTCATCCAAGGCTAGTGTTCTCAAATATGATTCGATCTGTAAGTAACGTGCGAAGAATAAGTACAATGCTAAACTAAATTGGAGGCCCACGCCCTGGTAGGATTAAAGGTTATTTTCGTTTGGTTGGCGTAACATTCAAGACAAATGCATTATTGGAGTCATAACGTTAAATATATTATTTTCGAAGAGATCAACACAAAACGTTCTTCACATTTGTTTCGTAAACTTTGAGGTTATAGGGGACAAAACACACACAAATAAAATATAAATAATTTGGTGCTTATCAGTTTGCCGGTGAAAAAAAAAAAAACATGTTGTAATTCCATGACCCAGGTTACGGTTGGATACAAGTAGTTAGAGGTGTAAGTTGCACTTCCAAGACGGGCCCTGAATACTGAACAATTTTCAAAGCACTCATGCTATGTCCTGCCCTTGGCAAGTGTGAAGGAACTGAACGATGCAAACTGTTATTGAGTTAATGTTTCTAGGTAGTGCCCAATATATTAATTTTAATTTTTTAACTACGGAGCAGTAGTGTTAATTTCTTTGTTATATCGTTTTGGTTTTTACTGTTTTATTTCTAGATTTGGTAGTGGATTGTCACAAGTATGATTTTATAAGAAAAGTGGGCTTTCTAGTTCAGGTGTTGTGAATTATGTTAGCGATATTGATGTTCCAGATATTATACGTTGGGTGCCTTTTGCTATTAATTGTAATGCTGGCTCTTCGATTGCTGTTATTAATTACATGCAAGCTCTTGTGTTGTTGAGAAAGAAGAAGTTGAAATTTGACCTTGGTGATGAAATTATGTGTTAAGTTTGTGACACGCCCATATGGTCACCACTACGATTTACTATATTTAATAGTCATCAGTGTCAACCATCATAAATAAATATGTAATAATAACAATGTCTTGCGACCACTCGTTCTCCTCGACATCATATCAGGATCACGTTGAAATAGTGTACATTAAGGTACCAGTACTGCACCAAGTTTTTTACAGAAAAATAATAAATTGTACGTATTGTGTCTTCGTGAAAGTGAGGGAGAGAGGAGCACGTGCAGAGAGTGTCTGGGGCCTCACCCCAACCCAGCTCGAACCACCCCCTACCTAAACAATAGGGGAGGGGGTCCAGCCAATAGTATTGCAAGATGTCTTGTATGATAGTTATTAATTAATTAAGAAATCATAAATTTTTACAAGCAAGTAATCATTTCTGTAATAATGGATGTAGACAGGAAACATAAATTAAAGCATTATTTAATAAATACGGTTCTGGCCGGAATTGTTGTCCTCGAGAGGTGGGGCCATCGGTTGAAAGCTGGCTTCTGATTGGCCCAAATCTAACCGGAGCTTGCTGGCCAAGTGACGGGGAGTTTTGGCGCGAGGGAGAAGCCAAGCGAGCTACGGGAACGGTTTAGAGAGAATCGTCGGCGAGCAACAGAGGACGACGCACCGGGTGCTGTCGCCGGGCGTCGAACTAGACGTCGGGACGCCGTAGTGGAGATAGACGCCGTCGAGCCGCGAATTTAGATTCAGATTTTGTCGAGTCGTGGAGTATTGTGGGCCGAGGCGCCATCATCGTCGTTGTTTTGGGCGTTGGGACGTCACTAAGATATAAAGTCAGAAAGTACGTCGGGCCGTGGCACCTATGTTTGGTATTTGTAGAGACATTGTAAGACGAGGCAGCTGATGTCCTAAGAAGCCGTCGGGGTCTCCGTGCAGGCGACTGTTATCATTAACAGCCGTACCGACAATACTGAGATAATAACGGTCCGCCCCGCGAGGACAGCAACAACGTGCTACCTGGGTAAAAATACTTGCAAACTTATTCATTACAATATCCTAGTGTCTAGGACTTTATCCCATCAATACATAGTCGATCAAACTTCAGCAGAAACATAAATAAGTTAAAAAAATTAAGCAGCGACCGTCGTAAGTTAAATGGTAGTACTGGTGACATTAGTTTGTTGAGTCATGTTAAATGTTATGTATAGTGCATAGTGTGTAGAATGTTCTAATACTACTGGCAGTGTTTACTTTATCTCCATGATAACATAGAATGTGTAAGAGAAATGGTTAAGTGTAAGAGAAGGCTACATGTATTAACTTCGCCATTTAAAAAATAAGTCAATAAACAATAATGTTTTGTCACCATGCTAGAATGTAGTAACCGCTGTATCGAATACTTTGTCACTTGGATGTTGTAATGACAAGGTGATAACGGCAGTAGTAGTTTCAACATTATAAAACATGTGTGACAAAACTTGCGCTCCGGAGCGATGTGACAATCACGTTATAGACACTGCAGTGTGCTTTGTTAACAACGAATGTTACAGTCAGGAGTCTCGGGAACGCATTTAGTTAAGTTAACTCAGTGGTATTGGGGTGCAAATAAAGAGTTTTGGTGAGTCTTTCGTATATTTTAGTTTCACGTAAAACACACCAAAAACGTTTAAAATATTTTTATTGGGATTTACGTCTTGTCGACAACGGGGTCATTAGAGGCGATGACATAAAACTTTTCACAGGGACATATATCAGAGAGGAATTGGCTATGGCCTGTAATAAGGAAACATCTTGCATTAGTCTGGTGTGCACAGAAAATATAAATACTATGTCTCTATGCATATAAGTTATACATAAAACATTCATGAATAATATAATAGTTTGTACACCAAACTGTGATTACGTTAACATATGAACGTAAATACGGAAGACGCCACGGTGTCCGAGTGTACAGAACTGTCGCCTCCCACCTAGGCTATCTGGGTTAGATTCCCGGCTGGGTCGGGCCGCTTGTTTGAATCGTGGCGGACGATGCCGCTTGTCGGCGGATTTTCTCGCGGATCTCCCATTTCCTCCCACCATCTTACTCCGGCGCTGCTCCATACTCACATCATGTCACCCCTCACCAGCGTTTAAGACCTTTGTGTTAGGCGCTGACCACAATCACTCAACTCTCGTAAATACGGAGCTATTTATCAGACTTTCCCTATTAGCAAATACAAGCATTTTCAGCTGGCCATATGTTGGCAGAAGCGGCTATCGTTCGCTAGTATGATGGTCTACTTTTGCTGGAACGGTTGTTAATAAGGCCATATCAATAAATATGTTTGTAGTTCTACTGAAATAATTTTAATGTGGGCAAATTAGTCTAAAAAGACTGACATATTTCAGTATACAAGCAGATTAACCAACCCACCCACAAGCATGAGTATAATAAGAATGCTTGTACACGTGTTGTTAATGTGTGGGTGATTTCATTATGCATCATGTATGCCACACGTGGCCGCGGGTGCATTCCGAATGTTTACTTCCTGTGGGCTGCTTGTCACGATCAGATTTACACAAGTGGGTCAGTTGATGTTTGCTATTTGGGTTAGTGCAGCCATAACATAGTCACATTTTATACAACGCTGGAAGTGTCAGAGATAATTAATATTTCATAACGGTTGGATGACACTTTTGATGATCAGCAAGTTACAAATATGAACGATATTTCGAAGAAATTATAATGACGTTAAAATAACCAAAAATATTTCAGAGGCGTATATACTACAGACAATTTATCGCGTAAGATGCTTGTCGATAGGGGAGCGACAAACATCAGACTTACTCTCGACAGCAATCGCTATCTTTCTATTCACGGTGGGCCAAACTGGCGTACAGGGTTTTGTTTTACTCTGTCTTCTACGGGACTTAACAGGATAGTTCTGAATTCCTTTATAAACTTCGGGGGTAGGTTTATTGCTTAATAACAAGAAAACTAATTTATGTAAACGTAGTTTCGAAAACCATTGGTTATTGATTTATTAATGAGAGTTTAGTTTAATGTGTTACAAAGTAATCGTTTTGTAAACAGTCATTGAATAATGTTTTTGATTGCAGATGCCATAATTTATTTCCTCTCAGGTTTGGTGAAAGCGTTGTACCCTTTCAAATACTCGCACATGGTGTACTGTTTCACAAGAGTCCATGACACGTTGATGAAGTGTATCTGCACTGGGAATGTCTGCTGCATATGTCAATTGTTTGAGGCGGCCCCACAGATATACATCTAACCGACTGAGGTCGGGGGAACGTGCAGGCCATGTAACCAGTCCACTCTACCCTTACATCTGCCCTGGAAGATATAATTAAGGTGATAAGAATACAGTAACTGTTCATAAAGTACCCTCCATGCAGTGGTATGAGATGTGCCATATACTTGAGCCGCTTGTCGTGTGATGATACTTGGGTCTTCTACAACATGTTGTACATACCTTCCTCCTGGTCAGACGTACGAACACCTCTTGGTCTTCCTCGATCCACATACTGTGATGCTAACGAGGCTGTCTCCGCAACACAACTAAAAACAGCAGCGAATGTTGGGTGACTAGGCTGCTTTAGGTCAGGAAATACATATGTTACAACCACGGTCTAAGAGGAGGAGGTCTTGACACTGCATATGCTCTTCAGCAAGAGAAAGTGACCCCTTCATGTCGCCAAGCGCTAGTAATAATTTGGTGGAAGATTTGTCTTGTTTACATCACGCGTTTTACAATTTTTTGCAATTATTTATGTAAAATAATGTTAATAAGGTAAGATGATATAGTACTTCCATGTTCCAAGTCCATAAATGCATTGGCATGTGTGGAACTGTTTATAAAAGTAGACTGAAGAAATATATTATGTATTTTTGTTTTAGTTAACCCATTCGAACAAAAACTATCAATTCGTGCCCAACAAAATTTTCGAATCGTTGATATGTGCATCTACATGTGGAAGATTGAAAAACTGAATTTAATGTTTGAAAAAAAAAAGTGTTCCAATACAAAATTATGTTCCCATTTTTTTCTTCGATATAATACTCGCAATTCCGGTAACAACTTTACATTTTAAGCTAAGCAAAATACAAAAACAAGTCAAATCTTCCACCAAATTACTACTAGCGCTCGGCGACAAGAAGGGAGTCACATTTTATTCCTCAGTGTCAAGACCTCTACCTCCATAGACCGTGGTTACAACCGTGCAGCCACACATCCATTACCATTCGCACGACCGCACATAAAAATCATATCAGCTTGCTCATGAAATTGATATCCGGCCATGATTACAACTGCAAACCAACACTAGTCAAATGTCACGAACAAAACAAGTTTACTTTGTAACATATTACTATATAGGATACAAATGAGTTTGTTTCACCAGCAACACATTGAACTAAACATTCATTAGTAACTCAAAAACTAATGGTTTTCAAACATAAGATTATTTGAATTTTTTTCTTTGTTTTGGTGTATAGACCTACCTATCTCCGAAGTTTGTGTAATTATTACAGAAACATCCTGTATGACATTACTTATACGTAGTTTGTAGCAAAGTCCAAGATTCTTGCGTTGCTCTTCGAATACGGACAGTATTGTTTTAAGTTACAGAGTAAAAAAAAACAGTTTTTTAGCGATTCGGAGTGGCTCCATAAACCTGTTTGTAATAAGCATGTTGCAATTTTAAAATAATAGAAAAATATTTCCAACTTTCGTTGATAAAAATATTAGAAATATATTTATGGGTTCGGCATTTAAAATAATAAACGTGGCAGGATACAACATGGCTCATGTGTGAGGTACACAGGCTTCTTAGTATTGTCATATGTGTTTGAAATGCGTACGGTAAACTGTGTGATATATCTCGCTGTCCTCACTGTTCCTCTGTGTTTGCTTCTTGTTGTTGTTTCCTCAGTGTATTACAGTTACGTGGAATCATTTTATCGAAAAGGAATATTTCAATTTGGCTTATTTCAACTGAATTAATACTTTATTTACCTGGACAAAAAAATAGTGCTTTGACGTTTTCATTGAGGAAATGAAACATAACGTAGTCTTCATGTTCTGAAAAAATTAAAAAAAAAAAACAGTAATACACTGTAAAGCGATATTATAAGTTTCCAATATTTATCGTGCTTGTAATTTTAATCCTTCTTTTCCAATAGATGAATAAATAAAGGTGGTTAATAGTATTTGAACGTGCTTATATATATAATACAAAAATGAATCGCAAAATGTGTTGGTAAGCGCATAACTCAACAACGCCTGGACCACTTTGCCCAATTCTTTTTTTAAATGTTCGTTGAAGTTCAAGGATGGTTTTTACGGCGAGAAAAATTCGAATAATTGCCGAAAAAAAAACCCCTAAAAACGGTAGAGTTAATTTGAGTTTTATTGCTATTGTTGTTTAAACAATGTAGGTATGTTCCTGTGATCGAGGCCTTAAGCATTCACTCAGGTATTGTATAAAGTTTGGGGTGTGAGAGGTGTGGGGTTACGGGTTCGTATCCCGTGCAAAACTTTGCGATGGGAATTACATGACATCATACAAGCGTATTGCGCGCGCCCTTTACACTGTTATTCAGTACGCTAGCTGTTAAATGCAGGGCAGCTGTTTTGTGGTGGAAGCCGCAGCCGGGCAGCTGTTTTATAGAGGAATAAAGATGAATAAAAAAAGTACGCTTAGCGCAGTGGACTGGACAAATCTGTTTGTATTTGATGTTTTAAAGATAAACAGTGAATATAGTATAATATAGAATATAGTATCACCATCAATTAACACGTAACTAAAAGTTAGTTACTCTTTTCTATAGTACACGCGGGCGAAGCCGCAACGGGACAGCTAGTGTTAAATTACTTGAACCATTCCAGAACTGACATCTGTGTATGCTAACGGAAAATTTGAATTATGGCTATATCTAATGAAACGAAACTACTCTGAGTAAGTGATGGAGCAAAATGCTACGCGTAAAGTGACATATTATGAGCGATTGAAGAACATTTTTGGCATATAACTGGTGTGTAAACTGTGGTTCAGTAGTTGTAGGAAGGGCAGGAAAGAGTGAAGTCAGGTTTGGTTAGGAATGTGTAGAGCCTGAGTGTAGTGATAGTATCGGCAGTGTTACTCGAACACAATGGCCTGCTGTTATCACTGGCCACAGTCTAGTCGTTATTTAATACCGCGCCACTACAGCACTGCCCGCTATAGTTCACAATAACCGCTATTGTCACTGTGATACCCCCTTGCCTACACAACCTGCATGGCCCGTAGCTGGCAACACTGCTCGACATTATACACGATGCACAGACACGGTTGTAAAACGAGCACAGCACGAGTATCCTGGGCGAAACTGGAGACGAATATGTTGCTGGTAAAAAGTACGATGAGTTTTTACGTGCACAATGTGGCAACATACCTTGCCCTCCACATATATCTTATCTTACTACCACTGTTCTTCACATCATATTATCGACGCATGTCTAAATCCCGAGCACAGTCCAAACATGACTCGAGAAATAACTTTCTCTGTGCTTTGTTGCCACATCGAGCAAGTAAAATGCCGTATAACATTTGATCATAAACAAGTTCGTTTCCAATTTAGTCCAGTATTCGCGTGTGTGCTTGTTACAGGCCGTCTATGATCCCATTTGTACTGCGACGCTACGGAAAGCATTTAATATCTTATCTTGTAAGGAAATAAAGCATTTTGTGAGGCTTGTTTATGCGTGTCGAGTAAGATAATTTTTTAAAAGAAAATACTTTCTTCATAGACGAAATGTCACTGTCAAGTTACTACGCACATTACAAACACTGTTTGAAAGCCCTCTAATAAACTTATATTTGAAACTTAGATACAGTATAGCATGACACTTAGCTACAAACTCTCCACCAATCAAACTGTATGGTCGCCGCCTGCAAGTCTCGTAGTAAAATAAAATATGCCTGGAAGCTTGCCGTGCTAGGCTCGTAGTGGCGAGATGGGGTTACATGTGTAAGTGTCGCCTTGTTGCTTCATTGCTTTAGAGATTACATGCGTAAAACAACTGTCGACAGACGATGCACTAAATATATCCAGCCAAGTATCAACAAAGCTCCATGCTGACATCCAACTAACAAATAGAACAATTCAACATCTTCCATGTGTTGCTAAGTAGATGTTCCGTTAATCTGTCTGTAAGGTATGCAATTACTGCACTTGTGTAAAGATGTGATAGTTGTATTTAGACAAATACTTACAAGCTTTTAAACATCACAACGCGCAGTCGTTATAAATTGCATACATTCACAGATTAAATTGATTTCGGTGAAGTAATTTTGCACACAAACACACACCCTGGTGAGGACACGATTGACCAAACTACGAAATAGAGGTACAATTACATTTCTAAGCGGTTCGTGAATGCTTGCATTGGAAACGTTTATGTAATATCTTTCATTCCATAACTTTTGTAGTGCTGGTCAACATAGGTATATGTAAAAAAAGTATGTTTTGTATTCACATGATTATTAAAAAGTTGGTTAGTAAAAGTTTAAATTATAATAAAAAACAATTTCGGTAGAATTATGCATATTTTTGTTAACACGGTAATTTCACATCAACGCAAGAATCGTCGAATTGCATAATTTTGATACATTTTTTCCAATGTTGTTATTTCTTTGCTTACGGTATTTTTGCCTCTCCCATATAGCCTCCACATAGATTAAAAACTAAGCAATACACTCGCATAACCAATCTGCACACATTCGCAATGAATTTTGTATAACGGATCAAGTGAGGTAAAATTGTACACTGTACACGTGTTTAAACAAAAACAGAAGTATTCAGAAAACTTAGGTTTGTTAAACGTACCTTGCATATAAAAAACATTACACTGTGCTTATAAAATGTGTTGCGTAAAATTAAACTATTGCCATGGAACGGAACTGCACATACAAACCTATATTTGTAGTATGACTAGTACAAACACGTAACAATTGCCAAGTGTGTTGTACGAAGTATTTTTTAAGTCTCAATATACTGAAATGCAGTTGATGTGAAACAATATAGACATACCGACTTAGGGGCCTCTGGTACTTATGGATTGGAAATAGTGGTCAACTATGCTTATAAAATGATTCATCATATTAAACTTGTCTGATATGTGGCTGACTTACAATAGCATGTAGGTTTACTTGCCGAGTTTGACACTTACGGCACATACAAATACGACATAGGATCGATATAACACTTTTTTTTAAACGACGGTTACATAAAATAAAATAATCCTTTCAATATCCCAATTATTCTTTAATCCAATTAATAGTTTGAGTGGTTTTGCGCATGAGCGTTAATTTAATGTGTTGTTATCCTTCGCAACAATGGGTGTTTTATACATAGGTATCTAAATAGCTTTCACGAAACACTACAGACGATCATTTTTTTCAATAAAATCAGAAGAGTGATGTCTTACGTACATTCGTAATAGAAATTGATTTAAATGGTTGTAGTTTTTAAAAGAATAATACAGTCTAATGTAAATCATAAAAAGGATGCTCTAAGTAATACACACATAATTTCATGAAAACCCAGAGATATCACATGCGATTCTAAAATGTTCGAACTGCCACAATGTTCAAAATAACAAACTGATATGAAGAAATCATATAAATGTCAGGTGTCGCCGCTAATCACTAACGTTGAACAGCGCTTCATGAACATCTGATGATGTGTTACTGATACATCACATTGGATCAAAGAAATTGTCAGATGGTAGTCATAAAAAAAACAAGAAAGTATATACAAAATTCTTAAAAGTCATGTTACTTACAACAAAATATATGTGTAACGCATTTCAGTAAATTCGATTTTCGGGTTCAAAAGGTCTGGGAGCACACACGCACACACTAACCTACTGAAAATGATTTCATTAGCATATTTTGTTTTCGGAATGTACACTAACAATAAAAACATTTGCATTAAACGCTCACTCCAAGTAGAAATGCTTCCTTTGCATTTCGTTCCTTTCATCATTATTGTCTGTATACACAAGTCTGTGAATTGGCATGTACTCGTACACGTACATGGTTTTATGAGCATACACATTTAAAATGCGCACCACTCGTGTGATATTGTGAAAAAAGTAAATGGATAAGCACCAACACTATATATATATATATATATATATATATATATATATATATATATATATATATATATATATATATATGCCGTTCCTGAAATAATTTTTAAATAAATGTCGGAGGTAGGTTCCTTACATCAAAATAAGAAAAATGTTCACATAAACATATGTCGGAAAACCATCGGTTTTTGAGTTATTAATGAAAGTTTAGTTCAATATGTTGCATTTTAATTAGTTCTGTAAACAGTCTTTGAATAATTTCGTTCATTGCTGATGCCATAATTTCTACCCTCTTAGCATTGGTGAAGGTGGCAAACTCAGAATGTCACAGTAAATGTTCGAAATGACATTATCTTGATTCCACACACAAATGGACATGTCTGATCATGCACTGTCACAACTTTTCAAATACTTGCACATGGTGTACTGTTTCACAAGAGTCCATGACACGTTGATGAAGTGTATCTGCACTGGGAATGTCTGCTGCATATGTCAATTGTTTGAGGCGGTCACACAGATATACATCTAATCGACTGAGGTCGGGGGAACGTGCAGGTCATGTAACCAGTCCACCTCTACCCTTACATCTTCCCTGGAAGATATCATTCAGTTGATAAGAATACAGTAACTGTTGATGAAGTACCCTCCATGCAGTGATATGAGATGTACCACATACTTGAGCCGCTTGTCGTTTGCTGATACTTGGGTCTTCTACTACATGTTGTACATACCTTCCTCCGGGTCAGACGTACGAACATCTCTTGGTCTTCCTCGATCCACATACTGTGATGCTAACGAAGCTGTCTCCGCAACCCGACTAAAATGAGCAGCAAATGTTGGGTGAACAGGCTGCTTTAGGTCAGGAAATACATATGTTACAACCGTGCAGCCCTTCCATCCATTACTATTCACACGACCGCACATAACAATCATATCAGCTTGCTCATGAAATGGATATCCTGCCTTGGTTACAACTGCAAACCAACACTAGTCAAATGTCATGAACAAAACACTTTTCCTTGGTAACATATTGTCATATAGGATACAAATGAGTTTGTTTCACCAGCAACACATTGAACTCAATTTTCATTAATAACTCAAAAACTAATGGCTTTAGGACATGTATTCAAATGAACTTTTTTTCTTGTTTTGGTGTAAGGAATCTACTCCTGAAGTTTCTAAAAGTATTTCCGAAACATTCTTTATAATGAATGTTAACATAAATTACCAATATTGAATTTTTGCAAAACAGACCACGTAATTGATTTACACAAATTGAGTTTCAGTTCAAGTACGGATGAAATCTGTAAACCAAGTTATATTTTTCGATTTACACACAAAAAAAAACAGTTAATAAATATTTCGAAATTTTATTAGTTTCAAATATATTTTTTAACTTATTACGCTAAAATTCAGTTTGTATTACGCATTTATTGTTACAACAATTTTCATCAAGATAGCGAAGTAATAGAACTATATGAGCCAAATTAATTTTACTGTTGCGTACACGTTATTTAAAAATAATTTTAACGGTGACATATCATTTTATATATAATTAACCCTTAAAACATTGAGGTAATATTTGCTCTTTTTAATATTTTTACACTACACAATATTATGAGCAAAATCTTTTTATTTCACATATTGTGTTAACATTACGTAAATAAGCGCATTAAATGTTTGATTTTTTTTTAATTTGTCATTTAACTAATAGTTATTAATTTTAGCCGAACGAACTCATCCGATGGTGACTCACATGACGGTATCACATAATCTTCGGATTCTGTAGCTCTCTCTCTACATACACACACACACACACACACATATATACAACGTATATCTAAGGCCGGTATTCCAAAACGTGTGTATAAGGGTTTAGGTGCAGCATATGTCATGCCTATACCTTATCGGTATCCTAAACGTTTGTATAAGGACTCATCTGTGACTTTTCCTTGTCCTAATATAACTACGCATGCGCAGTACGCTTGGCCCTACAGACGGCTACACACGTTACAACGTATTTTACCGCTTGCTGGACGAATATCGCTTTAATAATAAAAGAGAAAACAAAAACATTCGAATCATACAGAAAATGAAACTTTGCGGCAGCAGGAATACTAAATAATAACCCACTAGCATTTTAAAAGCTAAAATAGGCCAAAATCAACAAATTTGTCGTTTTAAATGCATTGCAGTATACGTATTTCTTTCGGACGTTGCTTTAAAAGTGATTAAATAACTCGGACGAGCCGACCCACTGTGGCTCAGTTGGTTGAGCGGCCGGCGAGTGTGCGGGGGGGGGGGGGGGGGGGGGGGGGGGGGGGGGGGGGGGGGGGGGGGGGGGGGGGGGGGTTCTGGGTTCGATTCCCAGGTCTGGCTGGATGTTAATTTGTGTTTGTCCATTTGGGTCTCAAAAAATTCAAAAACAGCTAGCGTGTATGAATACAGTGTTTAAGCTTTAAAATTTGTAAAAAAAAAGTCTCCGTTCTCATGCCATTATTTAAATATTTAGTTAAATATTTTTAAAAAATTACAGATTCGTAAAAGTCAAATTCAAAAAATCGTTTGTACGACAGAAAATCTGCCCGCTGGCTCTGTGACTTGTGCATAGAGACGATAGAACATTTAATACGCGTGCCAATGCTGCTCTTAACATAATATTTTTTTTTCGGTCTTTTGTAAGGAATATCTCAAGGTAAGTGATCAAATTTTAAAAAAATCAGTTTTATTTGTAAAGTAAATACACTCGTACACTAATCTGGAAATTATATATGTGCATACATCGAGAAAGTACAAGGTTATCTAATAAGTCCACTTTTCTTAATTTGGTGCAAATAAACCAAAAAATTTCACATTGATAATGTAAATAAAAACATACGAAAATATTTCTTTGTTTCTTCATGTGATTATATCTTCTAACATAGTGAACCTGCAACAATTGGAACTAATTACACAAAAGTTTGAAAAATTAAGTTTTTAATTTTACATTTTCTTAGAGTCCGCACAGTTGTTACAGGAGAAAATAAATAAATTCATGACATGAAATCTTGGGTACACAGAGTACGTTTATTATTATTATAAACGTTGAATCATCAAATTACATTTAATACACAATTTCCTTATTAGTTACGTGGAATAATTTATTTTACCAGATTATTAGAAAACTGCTCAACGCACATGAGTGATGTCTGCTTAGGAATATTATTCAAAGATTACTATATATGTGTATACCAATTTCTGGTTCAACAGTAATCATTAAATCATATTGTAAAGCTGCCAAACTGGCAAAAATGGGTGGTTTTGCGGTGATTTTCGAGCATTGAAACCTAGCTACAGAATCTTCTATAGGGTGCAGATGTGTACTACTCACCCATATCTTCTAAATTACAGTTATTTCTCGTAGATGTGTGTTGTTGGCGAGAAGACCGCATGCCAGTTAGTTACTTGAACCTAGAGGCTAGGGTAATGTGTGATGTGCATGCTTTCTCCAACTTACAGCTTCTGCATTTGTAGATCGCAAAAGACGTCCACATAGATAGCAATTTATGAAGAAAAAAAACTTACTTTCTTTTTTACTTTGCACAAGAGATTGTAATTTTATTTTTAATACTTAAATTTCGAAAGAAATATTACTTAATTTTCAATCTATATTACTGTATTTATGATTTCTTCTAGTTTGAAACAATTTAAAATGCAATAAATTACGTTTTAAATGTAAAAAAGAATGTATTTTTGTTAAATAGCTGTTGAAAGTCACTGCTACTTGTTCTATAAAGAAAGCACTGCCCAGCGTCGCCTTCATTTATATATAACCACACACGGGACGACAAATAATAATCCGTGACTTATCCGATACTATATCAGGATGTTTAGAAATACGGTCGCACGTTAGGACTCGACCCTTGCTTTTTTTGATCCGGAGATGGTAGCACATTATTCCTGTCCCAACTGGTACACCGTACATTACCGCTTGTCTGCCGAAAATAGTATTTAACAAAACGAGAGTCAACAAACATAAGAAAATTGTACATAAAATAAAACTTAATGATGGCGAGAACTTTAAGTGATAAGCTGCAAGATTTTCAAAAACTTTAAACTATTAATAATCAAGAAAATTATGATTTTGCAGACAATTTGCTATATGTAAGCTTTAGTATAAAATTTTTGCACTGCAACAGTATCAGTTAGTAGAGTGGCAGAGCTTGTCGGGTGCACATCGCGTAGCGGTGCGCTAATCCTCGAGTGGCAAACGGGCCACTCCGCGCGCGTGTACGCGTAAGTTTGTATTAGTCTTTTCTATAAGTCTGTTCAATAAGTCTCAACATGCGTGTAAATACGCTCCGTATTGCATTCGCGAAACGCCCCACGGCGTTAGAAATCCACGAATGGATAGATTCGTCGCTACAAATAAAAGAAGATCAACTGGAAGCAATACAGCTGGACGGGCGACAAAACTGTGTCTTTCTCAAACTGGTCTCCCAACAACTGTGTGACAAAATACTGCACGACACCAACAGTACGTCTTCCATGACCACTGAAGCGGGCGAGAAAATTTCAGTCACCATTGAAGCCGTCATCGACAACTTACGACCGGTAAGAATAATTAATTTACCTGTTGAACTTGCTAATTCTAAAATTTTGACTGTTTTAGGGGGTTATGGCAGGGTCATTAGTTTACAAGATGAATTTTGGGGCTCGAAATAAAAGTACAAAGTCAAGTCAGGCGTACGTGTTGCGCGCATGGTGCTTACTAAAGACATTCCGTCGTATATAAACATTGAGGGTGCCAATGGCGTTGTCATATACCCAGGTCAACCGCGTACTTGCAATTTTTGTCTTAAACCTGGACATGAACGCATTTCCTGCCCCACTTTGCAGGAAAAAGACACACGTAACGTACGTCGGTGGGAAACGGCAGCATCTGGCCCACGTACTACACACAACTTGCACAGTGAACATGCTTCCACGGAAAATATTGCACAGCCCTCAGTGATTAATGCCAGTCCAATACGACCACCACAAATACCGACTGGGGAATCAGTGACCGAATCGTTTGTCCCTCTCCTACCAGTGAAGCACGGTGTCGTCACATCAGACACTGCCACGAGCGTGACTCCGTTAAATGCTACCGATATAGTAATGAAACTTGCCGGGGAGCCTAGTCTAGCACGTGGCGACACTCTTTCTCCACTACACACATATAACACGTCTTCATGTGAGGTTTTCTCGTGATCCGAAGAAACTGAGACTGACCAGGGAAACAGCAACATGGGAATACAACCAATAGAACAAACAGTTTGCAAACGCTCTCGTGACACCCAAGGTACGACAGGTGGTAATAGCCCTGTACGTAAATCACTTGCCCTTTCGCCGAATCGTGCTGAAAGAATACAAGACCGTTTAGAAAGTATGGAACTAGCGAAGGCTGTTATTAGCAAATTACGTGCGTCTCAAGACCACGGGGATTCGACATAATTTCCTGCTCAATAAACCATATAGAACATGACAAACATACGCCATACCTAAATGATTAACGTATTAACAATAATGACTCTGAACACCTGCGCCGTAACATCCCGCCAGAGATTCGACGCCATGGAAACATTCATACGCCAACATGCTGTCGATATACTGTTTTTACAGGAAGTAGCACAGCATGAAATACCTGGTTTCTCGCAATGGAATGTACACACTAATGTTGGCGATCGTGGCCGTGGCACTGCCTTTGTTTTCCGCACGGGACTCGAACCTACAGACTTTCGTTTCCATCCTTCTGGAAGAATTATTTCGTGTCGTGTGGGCGATGTCGCCCTTATCAATGTGTATGCGCCCTCTGGAAATCAAGCTAGAGCAGAACGGAACCAATTTTTCGCTCACGATATCTTGCCGTTTATTCCACCAACTTGTACTCAGTATATCTTAGGCGGCGACTTTAACTGCATCATACGCC
>PNEQ01015889.1:0-20713 GCA_003012365.1 Medauroidea extradentata
TGTTGCTTCCGGTTCACGTAATGTCAACTCATTATGACGAGCTCGGAATGCGTAAAACCATTTTTTACCAGCCATTTGAGTATTTCGATTAAAGTTATGTTGAATGTGGTTGTGCTCTGCTATCTGGTAGGCTAGCTTGCGTACATCATTAATAGTGATCCCAAAAAGTAGTTCTTCCATTTGTAAAATGTGTTCTACACGTTGATTTTCTGTTTCAAGTGGCAAAGTAGTAGTGCGTCCAAGTACCTTTGTACTGTCGTTAGCAATTACGTTTTTACAGTCCAAGTGGCGCTTAAGCGTTGGCTTCGGAATGCCATAC
Source organism: Medauroidea extradentata (assembly GCA_003012365.1). NCBI lineage: Eukaryota > Metazoa > Arthropoda > Insecta > Phasmatodea > Phasmatidae > Medauroidea > Medauroidea extradentata. Next base: position 320 of record PNEQ01015889.1, read on the forward strand.
TGGCGGCAACATTCGTTGAATCCCACGTCCCCATTTCTGTACGCTGCCAACGCCCTTTCCATGTCTGATTCAGTCCAGGCACCATATTTCCTTTTCGACATTCTGTAACACACAATAAACATGTGTGTTACGTTTCATTAAACATTTGGCAAACATACAACTTCAGATAGCGAAATCCCAAATCGTACCGGTACGAATTATGACCCCACTGGTGGTACGATTTAGGCAACTGCGCAAAACTTCTCTCTTTACATAATTTATAACCTGCAACATGTACTTCGCGACAGAGCGACCAGCCATTGTGTTCCATATTAGTTGTACAACAACAACAACTGGTTGAAATTCAATACAACTTACCTTGAATTGACGTATTATCTTACGAAGGAAGACGAAAAACTACACCAACAAGTACTGAAACAATAAAACCGCTATAAAATCTCAACATGTGCTTATACTGGCTATGTTTTTTCTCAGGCTGCTCAATACATCACGTAGTTCATTCATTCGCCACGAGAGCACTCTACCCATTCTGCATTATAGAAAACCAGTGGTGGTACGATTTAGTTGGTGGTACGATTTCGGCGACTTTCCCTATGATCTTGGAGATTGTAGGGAAAAGCCTAGTACTAAAAGTAGACAGATGATGCTAAGGTTTGTGAGTCAAGCTGCATCTAAAGCCTGTTTACGTTACTGTAGTAAGTTTAATTTTTTTATGTCCTGAAAGATAGCAAAATTGTTAAATGGAAATGTGGGAAGTTGTTTGTAACATGTAACATAATTTTTAAAACATAAGTTTTCATAATTTCGGCTAAAATTGACATTAAGAAAACATAACTAAGTCTATAACTTGCTAAAAGTGGCTAGACAACCCCGAGGATGTCAGGAAAGGCCAGATCCTTAAAATTGGTAGATGACCTCGAGAATGGGACAGGCCAGATCCTTAAATGGGGTAGATGACCCCGAGAATACGACAGGCCAGATCCTTAAAGTGGCAAGATGACCCCGAGAATGGGACAGGCAAGATATTTAAGTGGGTAGACGATCTCGAGAATAGGACAGGCCAGATCCTTAATGTGGCTAGATGACCCCGAGAATGGGACAGGCCAGATCCTTAAAAAGGGTAGATTAACCTGAGATTCTGACAGGCCAGATGCTTAAAGTGGGTAGATGACCCCGAGTAAATTGGTTGAGCCTGATCCATAAAGTGGGTAAATGACCCCAAGCGAAATGGGTCGAGCGTGATCCATAAAGTAGCTCTATGAACCCAAGAATGGGACAGGCCAGATAATTAATGTGGGTAGATGAAACCGAGTAAAATGGGTCGAACTTGATACATAAAGTGGCTAGATGACCATAAAAATGACACAGGCCAGTTCCTTAATTTAAGTACATGACTTCTTTAATAAGACAGGCCAGATCACTTAAGTGGCTAGTTGACCACGGGAAAGAGACATGCCAGATCCCTTAAGTGGCTAGTTGACCACGAGAAAGAGACAGGCCAAATCCTTAAAGTAGCTAGATGACCCAGACTAAAATTGGTCAAGCCTGATCCGTAAAGTGACTAAATGACTTTGAGAATGGGACAGGCGGGATCCTTAAAGTGGGTAGATATCCCCGAGAAAAGTTGGTCGAGCCTGGCCCTTAAAATGCCTTAATGATTCCGAGTATGGGACAGGCCATATCCATTGAGTGGATAGACGACCCCGAGACAGTAACAGGCCAGATCCTTATTGTGGGTAGATGACGCCGAGAATGGGGACTGACCAGATCCATAAAGTGGCTAGATGATACCCGAGAATAGGACAGGTCAGATCCCTAAAGTTGGTATACGATCCCGAGAATGGGACCGGACAAATCCTTACAGTGACTAGATGATCCCTAGAATTGGACAGGCAAAAATACAATAATGGCTAGATGGCACCGAGAATGGGACAGGCAAGATCATTTAAGTAGGTAGATGACCCCGAGGATTGTACATGCCAGATACTTCAAGTGGCTAGATGTCTCAGAGAATGGGACAGGCCAGATTCTTAAATTTTCCAGATGACCCGGAGCAAAACGGGTCGAGCCTGTTCCATAAAGCCGCTAGATTACCCCGAAAATGGGAAGGCCAGACACCAACAGTGGGTACATGATCACTAGAATGGGACAGGCAAGATTTTCAAAGTGGCTAGATGACCCTGAGAATGAGACAGGCCAGAAACTTAAAGTAGGTATTTGACCCCGAGTAAAATGGTAATAGCCTGATCAATAAAGTGGCTAGATGACTGCGAGCAAACTGGATCGAGCCTGATCCGTAAAGCGGCTAAATGACTCTTAGAATAGGACAGGCAAGATCTTTAAATGCTGTAGATAATCCAGAGAACATTGGGTCGAGCCTGATCCTTAAAGAGCCTAAACGATCCCGAGAATGGGACATTCCAGTTACAAAGAGAGGCTAGATGATCCTGAGTATGGGACAGACCAGATCCTTAGAGTGGGTAGATGACCCCGAGAATGAGACAGGCCAGATCCATAAAGTGGCTAGATGACCTCGAGAATGGGATGAGTCAGATCCTTAATGAGGGTAGATTCCGCTGAGTATGGGACAGATCAGATCCTTAAAGTGGTTAGATGACCTGTACAATGGGACAGGCCAGATCCATTAAGTATCTTTATGATCCCGAGAATGGGACAGGACAGATCATTTAAGTGGGTAGATGACCCTGAGAATGGGATAGGTCAGTACATTAAGGTGGGTAGATAACTCAGTACAAATGTGTCGAGCATGATCTATAAAGCGGGTAGATGATCCCGAGCAAAGTTGAGTCAAGCCTGATCTATAAAGTGGCTAAATTACCTCATGAATGGGACATGCTAGATCCTTAGAGTAGGTAGATGACCGCGAGCCTGATCCATAAAGTGGTTAAATGACACTGAGGATAGGACAGTCCAGATCCTTAAAGAGTGTAGATGACACCGATAATGGGACAGGCTAGATGACCCCGAGTTTGGGAGAAGCCAGATCCTGAAAGTAGCTAGATGAGCTCAAATATGGGTCAGGCCAGGTTCTTAAAGTGGCTAGATGATCACGAGAATGGGACAGGCCAAATTTATAAAATGGGTAGATGGACCGGAGAATGTGACAGGTAAGATCCTTACAGTCGGTGGATGCCCCTGTGCAAAGTGGGTCGAGCGTGATCGATGTAGGGTACACGTCAGTAGCCCTAAAATCACTAGTACTAAAGTCACTAGCCCTAAAATAATTTTAGGGCTAGTAACTTTAGGACTACTGACTTTAGGGCTAGTGACTTTAGGGCTACAGACTTTAGGGCTAGTGACTTTAGGGATACTGACATTAGGGCTAGTGACTTTAGGGCTACTGACTTTAGGGCTAGTGACTTTAGGGCTACTGACTGTAGGGCAAATGACTTTAGGGCTACTGACTTTAGGGCTAGTGACTTTAGGGCTACTGGTGGTGCGAAAATATTCGCTGTAAATTTAAAATTGGAACCTTCATCCTTTGGGTATGTTCGTGAGTCCTTGCCTATAGTGCTCGTGGATCTCAGTAGATGGCTCTGGTGGTAGCAAAAAAGTTTGAACTGTATTTCCTAAAAACATCATCTATATCAATATCTTAAGCTCATGCATGCGTCTGTAAAATGATGCTTTATAGCCAAAATAAGCTATTCTGAATAAAATTGACTGTATTGTAGTACTGTGGGAATTATTTAAATTATTCACTTAAAATTTATTCAACCAGAATATTCTATATCCAGATAAACTCGACATAAAATATTCAGCAGTGGTTGTTTCATACTTTAAAAGTAGTAATTTTGGCATAGTTAACAGTAATACTTTATAATAATATTGGGTTAAGGCCTTTACAAAACAATGCCATATAATGATGAAAATAAACTTTTTGAAGTTGACAAAATTACGAAATAATTATTACAGAAAAAAAAAGAATCCTTCTGACGAACTGTCAGTTGCTGATTAGAGCATTTAAAATTTTTACTGTTACGCGCCAGCAATTCTTTCGGTCCCGTAAACTGTCAATTGGCGGATATAACAATGCAAAGGAAACAAGATACATAACTGGAAGAATAAAATAATTAGCCTACTTTGTTCCTCTAAACCATATTAATTGAAATAAAGTTAGCAAAAATACAAAATTTCGGCTCAGAAACGAAAAAAAAAAAAATTAAGATAGCTTTACAAATAACTAATTAATTTACGACTATTGGCTACGAATGAGTAATTTAAAATAGTACAATACCGTAATTAGCTCCCTTAGCTTTGGAAAACATCAAAACATTGACAAACAAAAATATGTACTAGAAGCAACTACAATTACAAGTGTATGCCGGAATTACTGTACAATTCTTGGTAAAAAAATTTTAAAATATAAACTACGCTGTTCGATATATTATTATGCATTGTATAGCTGATTGTTACAAATCAACAGATGTAAACTAAACTGCAATTTGTTTAGTTAGCATGACACATGTCACATAATTTGTTTACATAAATTTTTAGTTTGTATATTGGTGAGACTTATACAAGTGTAGTACTGTCAAATTTAGAAAAAATTGAACGACAAACCATTTTAGTGAAATCGTCCGTCGAGAAATTACGTCTTCGATCTGCCTCTTAATAACTTTCCCACAGTAATTAATATTTTATGTTAAAGAGTTCACTGACTGACATATCAAGACGCAGTCCTAACCACTAGAAATATAAAGGTGAAATTTGTTGTGTGGATTCCCCTCAAGTGGTAGGCGAAAACTAAGAAGGGATTTTATTTTTAAATTCGACCCTTAAAGAGGGGTTAAGAGATGAAATATGTTTCTAAAAAATGTCGACATAGCTTGCGTAGGTCTATAGTCGTAAATTTGATCTCAAAGGGCCACTCGTAAAATTACCACTAGCCAATTTCAGGATTATACGAAATTCGTCCTTTAAAGAGGTGAAAAGACCTGGAATGTGTCTTCGATTATTTATCGATAGCTTTCAAACCCTACGGAATACTCAGTTGATTTTCGTTTCAAAATTATGCGTTTGTAAATATCCAAAAATTATGTTCAGGATTTTTCGAAATTCGACTCCCAAGGAGTAAAAAGAAGTGTGGAATTGCGTTTATGTTATTAATCATTTATACCGCTCGAACCCAATTGACTATCTTCGTGAATTTTACTTCAAGTTAATACATATACATATGTTTAAGATAGGGTTTCAAGACGTTTCAAAATTCGATAGTTAAAGGATGAAAAGATGTAAATTGTGTTTTCGATTATTCCAGTACACCTATCGAACCGACCGAGATGTCGAATTTCTCTTTCGTTTAGAATTATATCTGCGTAAGTACACTAATTACTATTTAAATAATTATTCCGATTTCGAGCATAAAGAGGTAAAAAGAGTCAAATGTGTTTTCGATTTATAATCGACATATATCGACTCCGCGGAACTTTAGGTATCAAGGCGGGTTTTGCTTAAGATTTCAGCTTGCTTAAATACCTAAACTGTAATTTATTGATTTTTCGAAATTCGATTTCTGAAGGGATGAAAAGTGATGAAACGTGGTGAAATGTGTTTTCAACTAAACCTCGATAGATCGCGAACCCAACAGGCTAATGTAATGGTTTCCACTTCAAGGTGATACACGTAAAATTGCTTTTCCTGTAACTAAAGGGTTTTTCCAAAATTCGGTCCATAAGTGCATTTACTTGGTAAAATTGCATAATTATATATTTGTTCGACATAGTGGTAGTTTCATAGACGTTACTGTGACAAAATTTTCCACCTCTGAAATATTTTTAACTCTCGTAGTCTTCCCATAGCGACGTGTCAGTGTCGAAATTTGCAAGTTACGGGAACAGGCTGATAACAAAAACCAACTGGTACGGCACATAATATGTAAATTCAGTGTAAATTTTATCATTCGAGTAAATCAGCTGCAGTTTGTTTTTGTTTTTGTATGTTCTCGTTAATTGCAAAACTTGACTTTGATACGCCACTATGGGAAGACTGTGGGAGCTAAACATTTTTTTACGAATGCAAAAAGTAGTCACAAGTAACATCTATAAAACTAATACTATGTTGTACAAGTTTAACATTATACGTTTTAGCCACGTGAGCACTATTATGGGGTGAAAAGACATGTATGGACATCTTTAAGATAAACTCTTGATAGCTTTCGAATCAGTCGAGATATAAAGTTGCTTTTCGCTTGATGACGATGAAAGCGTAAATGCCCGTCAACATATTTATAAATTCGAACTCTCAGGGCTGTGAAGGGATGAAAAACGTTTTTAAATGAATCGTCGATTCAACTTTTACTCAATGGAGTTTCGTTCGTCGTACATTTCGCCACAGTTAGATACTTATACAAATGTTTAACATGTGATGGTACTATTTTGAGAAATTCTACCAATAACAGTGTCAAAAAGCATAACATTTACTTTCAGTTGATATCCAGTTATGTATACTTAACCAGTTGAGATATCGAGATGTTACATGCTTCAGTAATATTCTCGCCCAAATACGAACAATATTTAAATCAGTTAGTATACTGATAAAATAACTCTAAACAACCAGAGGGGAAACGTAGACTTTGATAAACATTTCAAAGCAAACGATCCGAAAAACCAAATACAGCCACTGAGAAAAATAATTAGAGAGATGTTTCCATTCTTCAGTTATGTCGTTACCTATTGTTGTACAACATTTATGATCCAAGTTACTTTATGTTTTAGTTTTAATGAACATCCAACTATACGTACGTGCTCTCACACTGTCATCAATGGTTGTAGTCGAGGTAAACAAGTATGCATACCATGTGTATTACTATATTATTCTAATAGTCTCTCATCTTAAAGGTGTGTTTTTTGCTATTACTATAAATAAAGCTCGGGGCAGTCATTAAGTGTGGCAGGGATAGACTTAGGTCAGTGTTTCACATGGACAGCCACAGCTACTTAGCCTGCTATAGAGTTGGCTAAACCTGCAGCTTGGTATCCGAACACTTGATGGCCAAGCTATTCATGAGGTGTACGAAAGAGGTCCTTTTACTGAAGTAGATATTCGCAATTACGGGTAATACACTCGGGCAATGCCACGGGCGATCTGATAGTCAATATTATAAAAAATGAATGTTTGTTTGTTCTTCTTCCACACCGTCCTATAACTTTCACACGAATCCGAGAAATTTTGGTGACGTATGCGTTTCCTCACTCTCCCCTCCCCCCCCCCCCGGAAGATTCACGAAAAAAGTTTTTTGTTTTGAAAGGAGGTTGGGCTAAACAAGATAGGAGAGAATGGTGCACCATAAATTTAGTGAAAAAATAAAATTTGCCGAAACGTTTCTGCCAAAAATAATAGTTTATGGGGGGGGCATAGGGAGTTGTAAACAGGGTACACTTTGCTGAGCTGTAGGCGTGCAAACACGAAAGTTACTACAAAACATATGCTTAAGATATGGTGAGAGACAAAACAGGTTAAAGGGGCAGAAAAAGAAATACAAAAACTTCAGTGAAACTATTTTCCTTCTTAAAATGTTCATACAACAGTCATTTACGGCTGTGAACATCATTTTGTACCATTCAGCTATTTTTTAAAACGTTTTGTTCCAAAAATACTATCGCATTACATTGAAAACCCCGTGAACGACATAGCGGGCTCCAATTAATATGTTTATACACGCTGTTTTGACTTCATCAAAATAACGTCATTGTATTTTTAAAATAAAGCTTACTTATAAATGCAACTGGTAAAAGTATTACAAGAGGCAACAGTGCGACGCTCGATTAAGTAGCTTTACACACAAAGCTTGGGCGAATGGGGCTTCATGTAAAAAATTGTCCTAAATTTGAGGATTATCAAATTAATGTTAAAAATAATGTGTAGATAGATAAAAATATGCCATTTTCTTACTTCGCACGCTTATTACAAGGGAATACCACTACACATAGGGGTTTCGTTTTTCTAATAGCATATGGGGCAAAATATATTTATTTTATTAAAATTTGTAGAGTTATAGAAAACATTTAAAAGAGCTAATTTATGAACTCTGAATTTTGATAGTGGATGATCTCATTTTCATTAATTTGGTACATTGTTCATTAAGCAAAAAACAGCATCTAAAAATTATTAAACATGAAAAACACTGCAAAACAAAACAAAAATTGAACAGAAAAACATTGCAGAAGTTGTTCACAATTCTTCAGAATTTCTTTAACTGTTGTTAACAATATAGTCTTTGAACATCTACAACTAAAGTAATTGAAAGAGGAGTTTTGAGAAAATAACTATCATCTTCACTTATCATCTACAATTCATAGTCACAAGAATCGCCTCATTTAGGACACGTGCAGTAGAAGGCTTTACTGTTCTTATTATAAAACCCACAATTCCATGCTTTGCACTGGGTATATTACTAATCCAGTCTGTCTTCCCTATATTAGACAGAGACTTATTTTACAAATACCACACTATGAATCATCATTTGATTACCTTTATTTCTAGATCCATTTGTAACTTTTGCTTAAATTTTTATGGAGATGGACCCCATTCAAATATTTTGCTCCAGAGAATCCAGAAAACGTAAGTATCGGATCGTCAACATTACTAGTTCTACCCAGTTTCTTCATCAATTTTGATTCTTTTACCGAGCTTCAGTTTTTTCTTGTGAGTCGTCAGTTTCTTCATATCCTCTTCTTTCTTTCAGGTGTGCAACAAGACTCTTATTAAGTTTCCTTCCCATTGTCTCTGAACTCTAAGCATCACATTCTTAACTCGACACACCTTCCAAATCATCAGATGGGTTAAATGGGCAAAAATCACATGCTCTAAACCTATAGATCAAGTTAATGTAAAGATATCCCTCAATATTAACCCATTATCAAATTCCAAAGTGCTAAAAATTGCTGCTTTAAAACACATGTCTGGAACTGTGTTTCAGTTTTCCAAGCATATAGCATGGTCCACCACTTCTTTAATGGAGCAAATACAGCAACATCGCGGAGTTGCATGAAATATATGGCATTTGGGAGAAATGGTGTTCCGTAAATGTAGTTTTCTTCAGAAAACTAACTTGTGTAGAAAAACGGCATGCAAGGTTGTCGCCAATAACAATTTCCAGCTCAGAAACATTTTCCTCTATTTTTTTATATGTTGTATCGGAAATTCCATAAAAAATTTCAAATAGGTTAATACCGAACCATCCACTAGGAGAATTCTTGAAAACAGTACCTGGAGGGCCTCCATTTCCCCAATTCTCGTACATATTTTCCACCTTCACACTACCACTGGAGGGAAGAGTTGCCTATCTGTGGTTCAGAATGGCTCTGGACTCTTTCCATTCGAATGAATCTTTTTAGAACTAGTACTTTCTTTGAACCAGAATAATCTGAAAAGTTTGTTCCACCACTCATATCTGAAAGTATTTTCTGGACGACAGTGTCTGAGAACATTTGTGATGTTTTTAAAGAACTTGCTGACATCTTGTTTCACCTAGGCTCTGGATGGGGTGATTTTTGAGACAGTACACACTGAAATACGTTCCTTGTGATGACATTGTCTACAATATCTGGTCAAGGATAGTTATCAGTCAATTTGTAAACACTAACACTTTTTATATCTTGATATTTTTCACCACACTATGAAAAACACGCTTCTTCAGAGAAAACCTCAGTTTATAGACTGAGGGCAGAGTTCTTGAAAGAGTCTTTTCGTCTTCACTTCCCAGGACTTACTGGCTAACTAGTATATGAGTGTACTTCATGGATTTCTAAGGAATCAGATTCATGAAAAACGATGTGAAAATGCAGGTAGACTGCATGAATGAAACTATAAAAAACCTTATGTTCAAGTAATTTCTCCCCAAAAACCAAAACATAGCCTCCAAAGAGAACACGGCACCAAAGTGAAAATGGCTCCCAAAACATTACATAAAGAGACTAAATGCATAGATAGTAGCAGTCTAATCACTCCGCCCACCTTGTTGACATATGTTTACAGAACTACAATTGTTTAGCATTTCCAACTTAATCAGTCATTCAGGTCTGGATAGGCAATGGCACTAATTTAGATATAGGTATTTTCAAAGCTCTAGTCCTCGTTTTCATAATCACTGTATGCACAAGTCAATCGTACCCAGAAAAGTATTAGTAATGAAGACCAATTTTCCTGCTGTCTAGGCAACTTCTTCCATTAACAAAGAACATGCCTCCTGGCTGAGGATTAGGCTACTTAGACTACCATTTCGGACGACTATGGAGTAGGAACAGATATTTAGCCGACTGTCTCCGCCAAAAATTCTGAACTAATCGCTTAACTAATGGCCACATTGCCAAATGATTGAACATCTCTCTTCACCAGCATGTGAGATAGCTAGAACAATTTCGCCGATAAAGAAATGTCCTGTGTAAATCATTTGGGTCACTTAATAGAGCTGTGAGAGGTCTAAAGTTCATACATGATTCCACCATTGCCAACACTGTGTACATAAGTTATGTGTACTGCCCCCCCTCGTTATTCGATGTTAATTGGTATTTCATGCTTTTCATCTGTGCTTCCCAAAGTATTCTCTGTTGTGGTGCTGCAAGGGAAATGAAGAGTCAAGAAATTCCTTGTTTAGTGAGACATCTCCCAACAGATACGTGATGCTCCCTTGGTTTGATCAGTTCAAATAACTCTGTAGTTCTCTAGCAGTGCCTATAATATTTGTATTGCAACTGCTATATATCTAGGTCTGCTGAGACTTGCAACAAAACGCAAATGTGCTGCAAGTAATGAAGGGTTAACATGTCACTCACAAATCTAAATATACAGACAAACAGTGCAATGTACCATTTGGATTTGATGTTGTTCCTTCCCTTGCAATTTCGAAGTGTGACAGGACCTGCCTAATCTATTCCACAGCGAAGGAAAGGCAGAGATGGATGTACTCGAGCTGCAGAAAGACATCCTATCAGTTGTTTTACTGATACTGCTTGTTGACAGTTACATATCATACATTTCTTAAGTACCCTTCGAATAGAATAGTATCTCCATAACAAAGAAACCAGAAGTTTTGTTGGATTATAACTTGCACCAATGGAAGGTTTACATAGAGATTCACATAATGATCGTGCAGTATTATCAGCTCCATAGGATAGCTATAACGGGGTAGCAATATAGGCGGCTCTTGAAGGTCAGGAATATTTGCTCGGTTAAGGTAACTGCCTACCCTGAGTGGTCTATTTCCATACATAAAGGCTGTCAGGCTAATTATACTGTTTTTCTCAACCAATGGCTCGCTGCCATTAAGACACTGGATCTCTACCTTGAAGTAGTGCTACACAAATCACCCACTAAAGTCATGGCCTTTGAAGTTCTTTTGCTGACAGTTATTCAGACTGAGCGTCTCAGCCTCTGGTAACCTGCAGTTCTATCTTCATATTAAACACTATGCTGTTATCCTCTGTAATTTGGTCACAGATGACCACCTTTCCAGAAGAGAATACTAAATAATTGCGCATGTATCTACCACTGTACTCTTCTGCTCTTGTTTAAGCTTGGACTGATCATCACTGGTGCCAACTGTATTTGGCCATTCAGAATCATAAAACCATGTAGACCCGGTCATCATGGCCAATGAGTATATAAGTTTATTGGTGACGATCTGAATGAAGCACAGTCTGCTTGACTATCACTGCTGTTCACATGTTTTCACTGATTCGCTGGAATGAGTTCTTTGGTCAGTACCTCTGTTATCAACAAATATCTTCCACTGTCTCAGTGATGAAGCCAGTCAAGCTAATACAGTGGTTGAATCGGTCAATTATACTGCTCTTGTTTCATCTCTTGTGAGCGTATGTTTCACCACATCCAACAATTTTGCCAACAACACAGCCCTACACAGCCCTAATCATTGTACAGGCACTTGCTTCACTGATGCCCCTTTGGTTTTTCAGTCACAATCTTCCTTACCAATGTAGTACAACATGCATACTGAGAGTGCATGTACACCACTGCAACACATGCAAATTCGGATGCATCACAAAATCCTATGAGTTCCCAAGTATGTTCTTCTATCTGTATGATGCTTCTATCAATTATGAAGTCTTCCAGATAAGATAGAACCTTCATATATTGTTGCCAGTTTTCCCACATGCCAATGGGGAGTGGATTGTCCCAACCGAGTTGCCATTCCCAAATTGACTGCAAGAGGAGCTTTGCCCAGATAGTTAGTTACAGGTGATAACAATTCCATGGGGACGAACACTTTGACAATTTCAGACATTAGAGTACATTTTACAACTACATCATAATGGGCGACTTGTGCACTGACACTTCAAATATATCACTAACTGAATGCCAATCAACTCCCAGTGTTCTCATAGATGCATCATCAGCTAACTATATATGTAACACTGTCCTTTACAACTCAAGTACCACAGTTTCCACAACTTCAGGAGCATTAGATGACCACTTTCCTAGTTCAAAACTTCCTTTATCGAACAACAGTGTCCTCTTCTTTATAGCTCGATAGCTTCTGAAACAGTGTCTGCTCCTGACGACATGTCATGTACATAAAAATTTCTTAGCACAACGGGAGTGCATATTTGAAGTGATACTTGCTCATCTACAGGAAGTTTCCAAAAGATATTATTGCTGAATAGGATGCACAGCTCTCATCTTATGTCACTCTCATTTGTCTGTAATCTTGAACGCTCCTCTGGTGATGGTACTCACAAAATCAGTTAGAAATCTGTGTCTACACTATTAATACTAATCTGACGATACATCTCGGCAAATCCGACTATCAATTCTATTGCATGCTCTCTGAAGCTTACGTAATGGGCAAAATCACAAGATGTTTATAAATTATATGTATTTAGGATAGATGTGTAGCATAAAGACTGAACGGAAAGTGTTTTTGGTAAGCCTCGAGACAGGGTCGAGATGAAGCCAGCGCTGGACAGGACAGATAATATGAGCTCTGCGAGGGGCCAGGAAAAAAGTGTAGCCGATGCTTGTCGCATCCCCAGGGAGTCTCAAAATGAATGAAAGAAGGGTTGTTTGCTTGTTCGAAGAAACTTCGCTGGTGACTAAACCATGCTCCAGCAGTGTAACCACTTCCTCTATTAAATCACTCTGAGAGACAGCGAGAAAATTTGGAACGAGGCTCTTTTCTTCTCCCCCCCCCCTTTCACGCTTTCTAAAATGGCGTCAAACAAGCCGAAGCCATGCTGGTGGCAAAAATGTAAATAAATTGATTTTTATATAGTATCAAAATAGTGTCAAAATTAAAAGGAAAGGATTTTATGTGAGAAATTCAATGTAAGATTTATGTAAATAATTTAAATAATTTTGAAAGAATAAATAGCGAAGGGCCTGTGTCGTGAGACAGTCGCCGAAACGGGGCGTGGTCTGTTTTCAGGTAAGGTCGGTGATTGGTCAGTTGAGAAACGTGGAGATCGCGAGGGTTGTGGTCGTCAGGGGGTGCTGACGCCGGATCGCGGCAGTTGCCCGTAGACCCCTTCGAAAGGAGGTTCGCACGGCCAGCTACAATTTCAGTTAGCAAATTTTTGGAAGTTTTGATCGGGGCAGGAGTTCGCGGGGGCCTTAGAAAGGGACGCTCGCGCTGCCAATTATCGATCGATATTGGATAACTTGCGATAGTTTAATTGTAAGGAAGTTGGCCGATTTCATTGTACTTTCACGATTCGTATTGGGAATAGAGTCACATTAGTTTTGATGTAATAGTTGTTTCGCGGACAAATAAGTGTTGATAAACTTTGCCGCGGGAACCTTACTGAAGTGGCGTCCTAAAACGGAACGATTGTAGCACATAAAATCTTGACGAAATTAAGAGAACTTTTGAATAATTACGTTATTTGCGACTGCCACACTGATACAATCGAGGCCACGTCTCTATCGGACACTAGACGCGACGACAAGTACCTCGCAAGGAACTGCAATATCAGTTCAATCATTCACATAATTAAGACTTTAAGAGTTTAATCATTAGTGAGTGACGGGCTACGTAAATTTAAATGCCCATTAGTGGAGCAGTTTTATGAGATGAATCAAAGATCGTAAAAGGCCGGGTTCACTTATCAACAATGAAATTATACTTTCCTAAAGTTTTTGGGCCTACAATTTATTTATAATTTAAGGAAACACCAGACGATGTTTTTATCGAAGCATTTAAAACTGCTTTAAGTTTAGTTGTGTCAATACTGTCTTTCATCATGGCCATATGGCGGATATAACATGTCTCACGCTCTCACGCTATATATATTTTTGTATTTCATGTAGCATTCAATTTTTGTTCTCAAAATTAATTTATACCAGATGACAAGTTTTACTACATAATTAACCGCAGCTATAGAAAATAATTTGTCTAGTAGCACTCACACACAAGCTTTGCTTATGTGAGTGTGATGTCTTCCCATATATAGAAATTATTTATGTAAAGGGCTGTAATCGATGTATGGAAATAAAAAATTATTATTATAAATATTATTATTATTAAGTGACTTCACGTGTTCGAATTTCCTCCACATGTTCCAGCTGAATGTATTCCTATACAGTTGTTTTCTCGTTGAAATTTTAGCTGACGTCTTGTTCTGCAAATTAATATGCATTACAGGACTCTCCCAGCTGCATATTACTCGCATGTTTGTTATTATTATTTAAATTTTATCATAAGTGTACGTTGTGAATTATAACTGAAATCAGAAAATATAGCTATTCGAATGTGTTTGTGTCTTATTAATTAAGTACGCATAGTAGTTTTTAGCATAAAGGTCAGCGATACGAGGGTGACAAAGGAACGGAGGCGACTTCATGCACCACCCGGGTTGGTGTCTCATGGCACCCAAGGGACAAGTCTCAGTTTGAATAGTAGACGGGGGAGAGCCCATCCCTGCTCTGCGAATGTCCACTGCAACTGCTAGTGTCCTAACCGCCTTGTAACAGCTGTCCAGAATATTTGAATTTTGTGATTTTATTAATTCAGTCGTCAATGTGTCAATTAGTTTACAATTTAATTAATGCCTCGGTAAGCGTGGGGAAGTCCATGCAACGGACGACACGGCGGGAACACCCACAGTTTTGAAACGAGCGCGCTGATTGGCTGACTCGAAGATGGCTTGGAGAAGCCATCTTGAACCCAGCATGCAAACGTTTCAGGAGGAAGATGGCCGGCAACGATGAAGTTAGTATGACGCGTTTAAGATGCGTGGGGGTTAGTTTTATCCACCGTCAAGTCGCGGCGGGCGGTGCGGGCATTGTGATTACTTCACCGACAATATAAATACGGGCCGCCTAATAGTAGGGGACGTATATTACTACAAAACTGTAATAATAAACTACACTTTCTTGCATTCAATAGTCGGCAATTTGCGAAAGAGACTCCCCACACCGAGTAACGGCACGAATTTGCTCATCATCATCGTCTTGAATCACGAAATTTGCACCCATCGCCACTTTGTTACGGCTTTGACACATCGCCAGCAACAAAAACAATCGATTGTACTATTTATTTATACACCTGCTAAGATACGCAGTGGCAAGGACGCTTACAAGTGATTTATTACGAAAACCACGAAACAGACCCGTCATACGGTATAGCAAAATGCTGCACTGTGTACAGAATTTGATTACATGGGAAAAATTGGTTCATTGAGATATCTCACGTGATAGCAAAATGCTGTACTGTGTACAGAATTTGATTACAAGGGAAAAATTGGTTCATTGAGATATCTCACGTGATAAATAAATTTACAAATGGCCACCAATCTGATGATATGGATACATCATGTACAACACACATAAAAGTCTAGACACCTTAGTAAGTATTATATGAGTATCGAAATTGACAAAATTATGTTAAACATTTCCTGAAATACTTCATTTGATAAAGAAATGTCAAAATCGCCGCGAATTCGAGAATATGAACACGACATGAACAAAATTCATAGGAGGCCCTAACTAAAGTCACTTTACTAAAAACAACATGTGTGCCGAGTTTGATAACCGTTAGAAAATTGGTAACTCAGGTATCTAGTGCAGTTAAAAATATTCAAATGACTGTCTCCTGTAATGAGAATACATCATAAACAATAGTCATTACCCGAGTAACCTTGGTAAGAAATATGTATGTACCGAGCGTAAAGAATTTCTGACAAATAATCTTCGAATATCATGTCCGATTAAAATAGTTAAATTGTCTTCATGATATAAAATAGCAATAACACAATACATAAAAGTGTATGCCAAGTTTGATGACTTCTGATAAATTGTTCTTGAAATAATTAGTGCATTAAAAAAAATGTTTAACTCTCACAGCCTTGAAAATATGGATGTATGTTGCGTGAACAAAATTCGTAAAAATCAAGTTACTAAACAGTTTACTAACACGTACATTCATGCAAGACAGACAAACAGGAAAGTGATCATATAAAACTACTTTTTCGTTCAGTATGTAAACTAACAAGCAGCATCATACATAGGCTACTAGAGAGTAGGACTAAACTATACCGTATGACATTGTTCTATAAGATAGGTGCAGCAGGCCCTCCTGTAAGTTATAATGTTTTCCTAACTACAAATCATCCAAAAAGTTTTTGAAGGTGCTTATACAAGACAACAATTATGAACTTGAAATTTCAAAGTAGGGGCGTATCCAGGGCGGGGGTAAGCTGAGTGCGCTGCAGCACCCCCCTTCCCCTTGAAATGACACACACTTTTACACCCTATTATTAAATGTCTATCATTGAATGTATATATTTGCAGTTCCCACATGACAAATATTTATTTACAACCTATAATTAAAATATTATTCCTTATACTATTTTGTTTATTTGTTTTTATTCATATACATGTTTACATATTATACTTCAAAACTTGTTTTCTGAGTGAACGAGAAAAAAATTAAATCGTTGAGTTGGTACATAGTTCCTTAAATGAACACCGGTAGCTCTGCTGAGTCATGCGATAGCATCTCCATCTCCCACTTTATTCTATCGGTTGTGGAGGTAGCTGCTAGGAAGTAATTTCTTCTTACTGTCCATAGATTGCAGCGGAAGCTTCATTTGGTCTGTTTTTAAACAAAGGATTATTCTTAGAGAAATTATGGTAAATATATTTATAGTGTCGGGCTAATACAACGTCATAGCTGAGTTGTGTAATGAAGTTTGGTTATTTATGTAATAATGAGAGATCGCAACAAACTTAACTCAGTTTCTGAAAGAAACCAAAATGCAGTGCTACTGAGTCTCCAGTTCCTGTTCCGAGTAAATTATCAACACAGCAGGACGTTCCTCCAGCATCAGCAACAACATCGATGCGACACATAGATGTGAGATGTGATCCAAGAAGCCATTTTATTAAGGTAACATTTTCTCTTCCATTTTCTCACCCATACGACATTGTTACAAAACCATGGAACAATGAGGAGAAAGTAAATGTTCTTTGAAATGTGTGGAATCTTGATTCCAAATAAAGATTTTCAGCAGAAGATTGTGGCAATTTTAAACGAAAATTTCAACTGAAGTGGTTGGACTCATTTTATTGGCTTGCCATTCCGAGCTGAAATAAGAAAGCACTTTGTGAGGACTTTGTACTTTTCTTAGGTTCAGAATTTGCGGGAAAAGGTTGCTACGAAATTGTGGCCTAGCTTGTCTCTAGAGTCTAGACCATCAAAAAAATTGAGGGACGCTTTAGAGACATTAAACCATGAAAAAAGTAATTACAACGAAAAGTGTATCCTCGCTGCTGAAAACATTCGTGCTGTTGTTGAGAAAAATAAAGGATAGTGTCATTGTTTAAATAAGTGAACAACGATAAAAAGAAGCTCCTAAGATCCGAGAAAAAACTTCGCCATAATCCCAACAGTTCGTTTGTGCAGTAGGCAGCAGTTGCCACTAATGCTGGGCACACTGACTCGAGTCGTATTATGCTGAACGAACCTGACGACGATGATGGAAATTTTCGCATTCTTTTGAGGTACAGTGCAAACAATGGCGACAACTTACTGAGAGAACATTAACTTAGCTGTAACGTCAATACGATGTACACAAGTTCTGTAATACAAAATGCAATGATAAATATCTTCGGTGTCTCATACAAGAATAAAATGTCTAGACAGTTTATAACTCTGGATATTTTTCTGTGCTTGCTGATGAAACCACTGATATTGCTCATGTTGAAGAGTTCTCATTGTGCATGTGTTACGTGGATGAAGAAGTGATGAAGCTTCGAGGAGATGTACTCTACATTTGTCCCGGTAAATGATGTAAGTGGGTTGGGTTTGGCTAACATCATACAAATTGCTTTAAAAGATCTCGGTTTTGACCGAAAAAAAAATGCGTGGCCAATGTTACGATGGAGGCACAGGTCAGTTTCGTGGGATTCAGGCAGTGATAAAGGAAACATATCTTAAAGCTATATATACTCACTGTGTCTCTCATTCACTAACTATGTGCTTATCAAATGCTTCCAAATATCATAATATCTTGAATGCTTTTGGAACTTTATCTGAGTTTTTAACTTTAATCCACTCTTCTGCGAAACGAACAGAAAATCTTAAAAGCCGCACCAGTGAACTGAAGACTGATAGTCTCGGAACAAAATTGAAAAAACTTTGTGAAACTCGTTGGGTTTTGCGCCATGAAGCTGTTTTCGTCTTCAAAGAATTTTTAGTGCCCTTAGTAACTTCACTTGAAGACATAGAAAGCAAAACGATAGCAACAGAAGATTCAAGAAAAAGCTTCTACTTTTATTCTTTCTATGTGCAATTTTTTAGTTTCTCTGTGTGTTGCAGCCAAGATACTAGGGCATAGCTATAACTTGTCAAAGTACCTATAAAGTAAATCTTTAGACTTGGTGAATGCAATCAGCTGTTTGGAACGCGCTACGTAGGTGTTGAGAAATTTAAGAGAAAATTGTGCGTCAAAATTTCACATCATTTACGGGGAAGCAAAGTGAAATGCAGCATCATTCAATGTAGAAGAATTTGTGCCCCGAGTTTGTGGAATTTAACGCAACCGACAAAATTTCCTTTCAGAAACTGCAGATGAATATTACAAACCTGACAGAAGTCAAGGAGGTACAATACAACCATGTCCCCCCTTGTTCCGGCGCTCCTGGTAGTTTGTATCAGTCACATCCAGAAGTTTATCCAACCAACCATGAAATGTTAAAAATACTGCTGCAGCAGAGCGAAGTTTCGCGTCTTGTAGGACTTGCTCTGCTTCATATTCATACTTCTGATGAGGCTGTGATTAGTAAGTTTGTGGACTTTTGGTAAAGTAAAACTTAATTTTGTGCATTAGCACCCTGTTTTTTTGGCCTAAACATATATTGGAATAATGCAAATTTTTAATGCTCTTATCAGTCATAATACTGTATAATAGTCATATGAGTAAAAATATTTAATTGTTTTATATCACTTTAAATTTTAACAGTTATTTTGGTCTTATGACTGAGAAATATCAATCATATAGGCCTCTATCTACCATATAAATTTTAGGTCAATGTTTGGACTTAACTTATAAGATTTCTCATAAAATATGTTGTTTCAAAAATTATTATATAGTGCCTGCTTAGTGTAATAAAACATGGTGGTGAAAAGCTACACTAATGCCAAATTTACCGAGATAAGAAGTAACATATCTAAATTATCTTATGACACAATTTACATGACTATGATGTTAACCTATTGCAAATGTGTGTATATGTAGGAAAGATGCCATAAATAGTTTCAATACTTCTTTGTTTATATATATGTATATATATATATATATAGTCTACTACTAGTGACAAAACTAATACTCATCATCCTCCCTCACCCCCCGGAAAAGATTTCTGGGTACGCCTCTGTTTTAAAGCATACTTGAGGCACGCTCATGCTGTAGATATGTAAATCTCTTTCGCCAGGAAACATTATGCTGCCCTACCGGCTTATTATGTTCGCGGTGTAAACCATTTGTGCTTTAGGTTACGAACTTAATTGTAAAAAAAAAGTGGCGTAATTTATACTAACTCTTCGTAGTGTCTCTACCTTTACGAATAGCTAGTGATAAATATTTTAATTGAAACTGATACGAAGCACTCCACGTTTATTATTCTTTAAATTAAATGTTAAAGTTTCGACAGTCTCTTAGTCTTTATTTTAACCTTATATCAATATTAAATTATATTGAATTTTGGGACACCCTATCGCTGCTGAACCAAATATTTATTTATTTTGTTCATACTGCTACAAAGCGTTTTTCAACTATAAATTAATTTTGCTTATGACCCGCTGGCGAGACGCAGACATATCGCGAAGTTTATTGAATCGGTTTAGTTCACATTACGTGACGTAAAGAGGATATTTTACGACAAAGTGGCGTATATTCGACGTAATTTTCAGACACT
>PNEQ01015890.1:6949-20852 GCA_003012365.1 Medauroidea extradentata
GCGGCGTAGCTTCAGGGTAGAGACAAGGGCAACAGTGGGTGTCGTAGATATGCAGGTGGTTAATAGAAAAATGCCGACTTTCTTCCTGTAGGATTTTTATTAGCAAGGTGATTCAGTTAAATAGTTAAATTTACATCAGTTGCTACCAGAACGAATTACAAAACAATACCTTGCCCAGAGTCATGAGTCGGCTAGCAGGGTGATTAAAATAAGTTAGTTCCCTAGTTATGATTTACTACCCACGTGGTCACGGCCGCAGTAACACAAAAAAACGAGAGTACGCCTCTCACGCACGGACTTGACAGTTCATGGTAGAACTTAAGGACAAAAACAAGCAAACGTCCTGTTCAGCTCGGATTTCTACAGATCACTATCACTTGACCGCGGATCTCCCGGATTCCAGCAGCACACGGCCTACCGGACCCTCTCTCCACGCTGCCTCACCCACAAAAGACACGCTGCCAAGCTCCCGGCCCGCCACCTTCCTGTAGGACTTACGGGAACTCTTTTACTTGATGAAATATTATTCTAAAATGAATAGTTAATAAGTTTGAATTTAAAATTCGCCAACTCCTAACTCTGGGACATCAATCCACCTTAGATTGACGGTAAATTATCTATTCAGACCAAAACCTACTAACAAATACAATGTCTCCTGCGGAAGGATACAAACGGCCATTGTTTTAATGACCAAGTCACTACCAAACCTATGAAATTTGCAACCAAACTATTTAAACAGATTCCAACAAATAACAACCCTTAATTTAGTCTTAAATACCCATTATTACATTAGTGCATAAGATAAAACTATGGAGTCTGTACAGAAAATGACAGCAGAAACACATGGATGTGTGGTCAGGATAAGCCAGGCAACTATGGTATTATTAGTGGGCAACACAGCTGTCGGAGATCTTCCCCTAACCCCGATATTGGGCAGAAGCCCACATTTTCCTTCTTGTTGCAGGGACGTCCCACCAATCTGGAGGCAAAGGAGTAATTAAATGGGGTCTGGTGGGCCAGGTACCTTACAGTACTAAGGTAGTATAGTGATAGCAGAGTAAGAAGTTTTTTTTTGTTAAGTGATTTGCGTGTTGGGAAAGCGTAATTCATATTCGGCCACGTTCAAGTTGCGAGTCATAGTTTTGCAGAGGAGAATGGGAATCGGGCAGTGGAACGGGCAATTTCTGTTAGTGAGAAACTTATTCGTGGCTAGAGGAAACAAAAAGACAACTTGAAAAACTCTACTTGTACGAGGCGTGCGTTTAGAGGACCAAAATGTGGCTGGTTTCCTGAAGTTGACGCGCAGGTGACTCAGTACATTCGTGAATTGCGGAACAATGCCTGCAGTATTTCATTAGAAATGATAATGTGCAAGGGGAGGGAGGTAGCATGTGCACGGGGCATACCACACTGCAACTTCAAAGCCAGTTGTGGGTGAGCAAACAGTTTCATGCGACGTGAGAATTTTTCTCTTCGACGGAGAACATTCCTCTTCAAAAAATTGCCGAAGGACTTTGAAAACAAAGTGTTAGAGTTCTACCACTTCATTCTGCGGATGCGGCGAATGAATGACTATCTCCTCTCACAGATTGCAAATGCCGATCAAACGCCAGTTTTTTTCGACATGCCACAGAACACAACAGTCAATGAGAGGGGGCAGTCAAGTGTGATTATCCGCACTACTGGAAATGAAAGAATGCGTTGTACAGTAATGCTGGCAGTGATGGCCGACGGGCGAAAGTTGCTGCCTTATGTAATTTTAAGTGGAAGATTCTGCCTAAGTGAGAGAAGTTTCCTTTGGGCATTCATGTCCGTGCTCAGGAGAAGGGTTGGATGGACGCTGAGCTCGTAAAGGATTGGGTTCAAACTGTTTGGGAGCGGCAGCCAGGGATAGCTTCTGTGCGCATTTGGTTGAGGGTGTTAACGCAAAACTGCAAGTGTCAAAGGACAGACAATGCCCCTATCCCGGTTGGCCTGACAGCGATGCTACAACCGCTTGACGTCTCTGTGAACGAGCCTTTCAAGGGGCATCTCTGTTGGCTGTACGGGGAGTGGATGGCCAGCGTAACGCAAGAGGTGACGAAAGGCGGGAAATTGAAGAAACCATAATTGCTCATGGTGTTTGACTGGATCAAGAGGAGCTGGGCTCTCATCATGACCGATATAATTGTAAGGAGTTTCACAAAAACTGGAATCTCCTGTGCGATAAACGGTACTGAAGACAATGCGATCTGGGAACAAGACTGCGACTGCGACGTTGACGACCCAGCTGAGTCTGGTGCGTCTGAGTCTGACTCAGATAATGAGTAGGTAAACACGTGGTGAGTGTTCTGACTATATTATTTTGACTGTGATACTGTTATAAACTTGTAAATAATGATGTTTATTATTGATTTTGTGCAATGTTGCTTTAATTTTTTTTTTTTTTTTTTTTGTGTTTTCTATGAAAATTTACTTGGTTAGTTAACTCTGTATACATTGTAAATAAATTTACCTATATCAACTTCTTTACCGGTAGTTTCACATTTTCAAGCAATTTTGCGGGAAAAAAAATCCTCAAAAATGTTAAAAAAAAATTTCTTTGCTTATAGGTCACACCTCATTTCTTTCCCATCAAATTTGGTAAAATTGCCACGACCTATATGCGAGTAAATACAGTATAATGCACACAATACACTCTCTTTAAGAAAAATAAGTACAAAATAATTGGCATCAGTAGATAACTAAAAACTAAAACCGATACTGCAATAAGTATTATGTTGGCAATTGCGCAGAACACATACCTCATGCTTATCACACACGTAAGTGTCCTGGAATATACATTAATCAAAGTAGGTGTGACTGTTCGTTATATTTTTCCCTATCTGCCGCACCCAATACCAGCGTGAGTGGAAGGTTAGTTGTTATAGGTCTGCATGGCATGGCTCTTAGAGTAGCCTCGTTGGATCCCGAGTGCAGGACCTTCGCTCGGGAGGACAGCAGAGCAAACTGTCTAGAATAAGAATGTGAACGCTGGTTCATGTCACAAGCCCCTTCCAGTAGAGACAGTTTGCCTGTTACACGCCCACTTCCGTCCTACTGTATTAGATGCAGCAGCAGGAGGGATGGGGGCACACTGAGCTCATCGAGGTCGGAGCTGATATTGGTGACGTGGTTTGTTGGAGACGGACAAAACAGGTTGGCATCTTTGTAGTGGTTCTGCATAGACTTGCTGTTCCTGGAGGAGGTGGGTCCCTGCAAGTTGTGCCAGTAGCATGCTGGTTACAGCATAGTCGCTTGGAGTGACCAGGTGTCACTGCCGGCGCAGGACTCATCGCTGCTGCTGTCGGCACTCTATGTGGTACGAAGTCGTCGTATTCACAGCACCAACGAAGGTTCAATGTCTGCTGCTATATTCTGCTCAATGATATCCACTGGTGAGTCATGTCCCGGGGAGTCGTGGCTTCGGCCCGAGCAGAAGGGCCCTGTGGTTCGTTCAAAACCATAGGTGGGTTGTCGAGCGTGCTGTCGGCTGCAGCTTCTAAGGAGGGCGTCGCTACGCAGGGTGTCTCATCATCAAGCCCGGCATCACTGTTTGACTCAGCACTTTTAGTGGCGTCTTCATTCAGGTCAACGGTGATACAACATGCGTTAGCTGGATTGGAATCTCCTCCCAACATCTATTCCCGTGCCATGTTCCCTTGGGGCGCCGGGTGACGTGGGTGTAGACAAGTGGTTAAGGGGCTCGCCGCTTGCCGATGCTTGTGCAGATTCGTTCAGGTTGTTTGTTGAGTGCTAGTTACACTCAGCATTGTGATGTCGGCGGCTACTTTAGCGAGGCACATTCTGTCTTGGTGCACTGGTATTCGCCGGTGACTATTTATCTGCACCAGGTATGTGGTAGCACCCTGTGGGTGCACAGTGCGATGCAGATGAAGACTAGTTGTCCAGCCTTGAGCTGACGTGGAAACCAAGTGGTTTTCATGCACCCACTGTTGTACGTAGTGGGACTGTTGAACGCGTACCTCCTCTAGCATGTGTTGTCGCAGTTCGCCCCGTGTGGCGAGATTCTCAGTGGCGCTTGCGCTCTCTGTTGATGGACAGACGAACTCGCCCAGCAGAGGAAGGTCACAACCTTATAGGATTTCGGCCGGGGTTCGACCAGTAGCTTCATTTACTCGGCGGCGCAAGGTGAAGAGTACAGCGGGCAATTGTTCTGTCCATGATGCATGATTTTTGCCCGCACGAAGTCGGAGTTGCGTCTTGATGTCCTGATTCCAACACTCCATGTGGTTAGCACGGGGATGGTACACCGCATTAGTGTGGTGTACTACCCCCCACTTTGTACATAGTTCTATCCACGCACGTCCTATGAATTAATTGTGTGCCATTATCCGACACGAGCACGCTGGGGTAGTCCCATCGGGTGAAAAACTCAGTCTCAAGCACTCTCTCTGTGCATTTTGTGCATGCATTTGTGATAGTGAATGCCTCTGTCCAGCTTGAAAACAAGTCTGTCACCACAATCACAAATCGCTTCCCAGATGTAGTGCGGAGATATGTCCCCATCAGGTCTAGCGCGACTAGTACTGTTCCGATATTGATCGACGATTGCAGATTCTGCCGATATTTAGCCATATCGGTGGATCAGCCGATACCCGATATAGTTACTCTAGTCGTATTAGCGTATCGGCTGATATCAGAGCAAACTAGATCAACATTACCGCGGTAAACATTTTTTATTTTGTGCATGTTAATACCTTACATGCTCATGTAACATTACCACATAATTTTCAAAAATATCAATGACAAAATTGGAGTGCGGTGCCCTAGCACACTGCAACAATCGCACAGAAGATGCAGCAAGCTGGCAACAGTCTGATCTATACTCATGCTGTCACACGCGACACGTAGCCCGGCAATCGGCACTCTGGCAGATGTCTGGCGTGCCACAGTAACAAAACTACTTGTTATCTGTGTGAAATGTCTTTCGTGTGGAATTATTTCAAAATTGTAGTATCTGACCCTTTCAATGCTGTGCTATCAAGAGGCGGCAAAAAATGTGCGAGGTTGTAACACTTCAAATCTCAAAAAAGATAATGTAAATCAGGTAAGTCTATTGTGTGAATTAATAATACCGTGTTACTGCTAATTTTATTGAAATACGAATTGCTGTGAGCGGATTGTCCTGACTAAGCCGCTTGCAATCAGCCGACCCGACACATTTTAAAGTGTAGCAATTGTGAAATGTTTTGAAATTTAATAAAAAATGTAAAAATATCTGTTATTGCGACTTCTTGAATCCATTAAAGATAAAAGTAGCAAACATTTTTTGTAATAAAATTTTTGAAGTGAATTTTTTTGTGTCTGCACAGTATCTGCACCATATTGGCCGATCCATATGAACTGTGTCAGCGTGTCTGTGTATCTGCAAAATTTGTGTATCAACACAGCTCAAAGTGCGACCTTGTCGAAGGACGCATTTGGCTGTTGTGGCTGTTGTTGTTCTATTTCATCTGAGCGACGGCTTTTAAAACAGTTGCATGCATAGCAACTGCGTACAAATCTGCTAGTTTCACGAGTGATGCCAGGCCAATGAAATTATTGATGTATGTTGCGGCAGGGTAATTTTTTTGACGAAGATTGAGAATTTGGTTGTAGTTGAATTGTTGTCATATTAGGCGATGTCGTTACAGGGTTCAACTGTAAGTAAGGACCCACAAAAAAAAACTGAAATACCGCAAAATTTTGCGTAATAGTGTGTAAGATTTTTTAAAAAATATTATATGCAAACAAAAATTCAGATGCAGTGGCGGATGTTTTGTCGCTAATCAATTGTGGTACCATCATCAACATGTTTATCTTTCACATTGTACTGGGGTACAGATATCTCTGGAGCGGTTCTGGCTAGGTTGGCACGAGGCTATTTCTCTGGTAGGAGGGAGCACTGTTATGTGTCCAGGGAAGTGGAGACCCGGGGTGAACAATATGCTGGGAGTACCTACTGTGACAGTGAGGGGGAGCAACTTTCAATTTAATTCTGGGGTATGTTTTGTTTCCACATACCCACAATATTTGCTTTAAGAGGCTTAGTTTCCTTTCTGACATGGACTTGCTTTTAATTTCCTACCCAGCCTCGTGTTTGGGTTGCTGTACTGGTGTGTGAGGTGAAAGCTCGGGCTTGGGTGGTATCTTCAGTGGACTTCTGAGAGCCCAATTAGGTGCTGTATTTCTCGCAGGTTGACTCACTTGTCTGGTCTCTGCCACTGAGTTTTAGGGTACCGAGCCCTATATTACCTACTCAAGTCGGGGAGAGAACCAGTGCGGCCTGGCACCTTCTGAGGTGCATAAATTATGTTCTTTGGTAACTGTCCTGGAAATGGACGAGAGTGTTGAGCTCTAAGGAAGCCTGTAAATTCTGTTATTTTAACGAGAGGACATCTTCTAGCTCATTGTGGATGATTAATAATTTTTCCTCAGATATCATGTTTTGGGCAATAATTCTAACATCCGTATTATGTAACTGATCAGTTCTTTGGAAATGACAGTGTTGTATTCACTGTTTTCATATACAAGGTTCACTGTTCACACACTTTACAGACTGATTTACAGATATTCACACACACACTTTTCTTCACTAACGATAATCATAATCTGGACCACATGATCATCTACTTTGCAACGTCGTGTCTCATGCACTGCTACTTCTGCAGGGTTAACTTTGGGTTTCTGGATCTACTAAAGGGCGCCGCCACGCGGTGGCCGAGAGCAACTGATGGATTATGTTCCCTTCTAACCCAATCATTGTGCTAGAGTGTATCTCTTATTCCTAGAGATTGGTAGGCACTTGATGTGGGTTATGGAAGGTTGTGGTCAATAGCTACCTTACCAGGTAGCAGTCAGCATAGTGTTGAAGGTTGGAGAAGGATACAGCCTGTGGTGCCCGTACCAGGTAGCAGTCCGTTGTGGTTTTGCAGGAGAAGAGGAGGCTGAGTGCCTAAGATAGCTCTGTGGTGTAGAGGGCCTTTGTCCCGCGCTACTGCTTCTCCGAGTATTAGCCTCGGCCTGCACCCTTCCACACACTCGGCGGTAGAGCAACTTTCTTCTCGGTTCGTGGGCAGTTCGGTGAGAGAAAGAAATATCTGCACAGTCAGTAAAGCTAAGCGAATAACTCAAAGCTCAATTTGAGGGTGGAAACTGTGTTTTATTCGCCAATGATGCAAGTAACAACACTCCACGTGTTTACAGAAGTAAAGTTCGATGGGCTCAGCCTATAAAAATAGAATTCCAGGTAAATTATTTAACCAACGCGCCAGTCCAACCATAATACTATTCTCTGCAGATTATTATTCACTGTCTCAACTATGTGTGAGTTTTAGCCTCTGAAAATCACACACACTAGCCCGATGCTGGGCGATACATCTTACATCGTGCGACAGTCAAAGCACATCCATTCTCTAGGCCATCTCCAACACTAAGAAGAAAAATCCTCTCGCCTCGGCAGGGACTACATCCTCCCGGTAGCGGAAATACGTCACAAAATGGCGGACACACGTGACATATTCCGAAATTTGCCGCCCAGCGCTCCTACGGGCGTATACATTCAATGAATATAATCTTCATTTTGAATCACAAAATATAAAATTAGTAAAAAAAACACATACGGACAAACATACATGCACACATTGCAAATGTTGTCATTCCTAAAATTCTTGTGAAAATGAAATAAAAAAACGGAGCGGCCCATCGAAACAAAATAACTAATAATTATACAAACTTATAAACAACAATTTAACATAAAATCTATGTCCTTGTTCTAGTCCTGTCAAGTGTTCTGCTTTGGTCCTCTCTATGCTTTGGAAGTATTCAAAACATCACTTATAATTTCAAAACATCATTTATTATTGGCAGAAACATATCACACTTTCAAAAATCGTAGGCCAGGTTCTTGAGACTCAACCGAGCGACTAAAACAAACTACCTTCAAAACTGTGTTGCAACCATAAACAGAATACTTGTGAAACACCCTGGGATCCTAATGTCAGTACTGACGCCGGCCCTTTTCAATAAAATAATAAACAAACCTACTCCAAACTACGTCACAAAATTACTGTCAACAGTGTTTTTTTACTAGGAATGGTGGGACAGGTGAAAATTGGCCAAATACCTTACAGTGGGAGTCCGAGTCCTAGACTACTGAATTTTCTTGCAAAAAACTCGCCTTGCATACCCGTAGAAGGAGGTAAGTACTATTAGTGGGTGGTGCTGCAAGCGTGCCACGCCAACACACACACATTTCTTGTGAAAGACTCCCAGTAAGGAATAAAAATCCCCCATGGGTCATGAAATGTTCCCGTGTTGCTGTAACTAAACATAAATCACAAAAATACATTTAACGTATTACAGCATTTAAACATTTGGGTTAGTGCTCGCTCAGTGAAAAAGTACATTTACTTTCTTATTCAGGTTTTTATTTTTACGTGGCTTGAGTGCTCTACTTTGATTAGTTTGGCCATTTCATGTTCGACAGAGTCTGTTCACTGCAGTATTTATGTTTTTATTCGCAGGATTACAAGCCACATACATCTCATGACTGTAAATACAATCATCACTATATTCTCATGGAAAACAGCAGCAACATGGACTTAATATTATTCAAGCACGTGCGTTAGTGCTATAGTCCTGAAGTAACGGCTTGCAATGAGCGCAGTTGACACACTGCTTCACATAAAGTTTATCAAAATTTTTGTTTTTTACTGACAACTTTCTGTGTGCTATCTTTTCTTGATCCCAGCGTTTCATAACTTTCGAAGTGGAAGGGTTGTTCATTATGTCAGTGTTGCATTGAGGGACAAGCACCTCCATAATTCACATCTGTCACTGTTGATGCATAATTCGCTTTGAGTCTGTAACACAGGACGGGGAAGTTAAAAGGGAATTGATATATGTAAGTGGTTTTTGACAGAAACTGTGGTTCTAAACTGAAAGTTGTTTCCTTGGTGTTGAAGTACTGACACAGCTGTGGCTGTTCTTTGTCAAGGCAGGACTCTTGCCCCAGGGGGCCAAAATTTATGATTCCTGCCAGACAACAGGAAACAAAGCACCATTGACAGCCAGTATACCGGCCATGTTGACCAGACTTATATCTGTTTGCACCATTAGTCGTGATTTCTTTCTGAACATAAGTGTTTTTTAAGTTACTAAAACATGAATTCTAGATAAACTGCTTTCAATTGTTGGAAGGATGATTAGTGTAAATTTTCTGCACTGAAGCAATGACTAATCCACCTGAGGTGTAAACATTAGAGAGTGAACTGCTAATTTTTTAATATATTGTAGTAGGTAGTTTTAATCAATGTTAATGACTATTTTCACGGGCATGTGAAATATTGCTTAAGTGTGACACAAGCATTCATGTGTAAAATAGATGTTGGGACTTTGTTTCTGTAGTTTTTTTTACGGTTAGGCATTGGAAATGTTTAGGCGACACTAACAAATAAATATTCACTTTCAGTCCAAAATTGAGGCATACATACTTCTCATGGCTTTGTACGTCAAGAAATTCTGGATGAGTTTTCAAAATAGTCTCATCAAATTTCATTTCAGCTTTAATAAGTATAATTTCTCATGCTGTATATAAAATTTAAGTACTGAACATTTGGTGCGTGTGGATGTGTGACAGAAATGAACTGGTGATAAATAAGCTGTTTAGTCTAAAATAACTTAATGGATAGGGGACTGTGACATCTGATTGGTTGTACCACTCTGCTCCCACCAAGGCAATCCGGGTTCAATCCTCGGTGGGCCAGTCCCAGATTTTTCACATTTGGGAAACAGTGTGGATGTTGTTATTGGCGAACAGGTTTTCACGGGGATCTCCTGTTTCCCCCACAGTTCTCATTCCATTGCCTCTCCTTCATAGAGCCTCATTCCATGTCGTCTTTGAGGTAATGCAGGTACCAACAGATTTCCAACCAGAAGCTTGCACCCAGGGTACGGTACTCAGCTCTCGGCCACCCTACCTATAAAACTACTATTTGTATTTATTATTTCATGTAAGTAATATTTTATGCTGTTATGGATTGTAATCCATGTTATGATTCTTCTGGTATTAAAATAATATTGATTTTGAATGGAAAAGTCCTAGATTTTGATAAAGGTATCTTTGTTAAAGTCTTCGCTCAGTAAAATTTTATGGTAGAAAACATTCAAATTTATACCACGTGTATGGTACGAAAACTGCTTAGGTAGCACCATTTTGTACACAGAAATCCCAATTTGTCCATGGGAAGACCACTGGACATCCTTGGGGTGGGAATCTATGTACCTTTATAAAATGCTCTAGTAGGCCTAACCTTAAAAGTACAGAAGTGTAGGATGGCTGAAATACATCGATGGCATCTACGCTGTGCGTCAAGTTTTGCTTTTGGATAATTATGGTTTTGTTTAATTATTGTTTCTGTGTAATGGTATTAGCTCAGGCCAATTGGCCATAATATTATTGATTACACCCTGATTGGCTTCTAGGCTGTTCTGAAGTACTAGAACTCGTGACTGCGTTTTTCCCTTTCCCTTTCCGAAACTGACACCACTAAAATTAAATATTACTTAACTGTAATAGTCTTAACTTTCATAACAAAGTACAAAACAAAATGGTAATCCTGAAATGTCACAAGGTCTAGGAGCGAGTAACAAGTGTATCTGTACTGAAAAATAATATGTATTTAACACACGCTTCAAAATATAAACTACTGTTTGTCGCCAAAAGTACGTATATATCAGTTTGCTAAACATTGAAGACTGAAGTAACTTTGGGCGGAAGTGTTTACTTTTTTGCTTTTCTACTGCTTTCCAGTTGGCTTAAACCTTTACGCTTACAGCATGAAATAAAATAAAAAAATTTCATACGTGTCTCTGTGCCATAATTATACACGACATGTACTTGTGACTATAAACTCTATTGTAAGAAAACCTACTTTCATACCCACATGCTTATGTTTGATATGTGCATGTTTGCGTCATAAACCAATAGTTAACAGTGGATACACAATACCATCTATGATTCTGATTTTCGTAACGAAAGTAAATGAAAAACATCGCTGGTCAGCTCCTTGTGTAAACTGTGATATTGCAGAGAGGAGGAACGCAAATTAAAATGGCTAAAACATGGGTAAACATAATTTTCAGTTCTTCAGAGAATAAATACAAACATTTTGTCAGTTTATGAAGGTATGCTAGACAAATTAACTGAAGCCTAATTGGACCATATATATTTTTTTTTTCATGAAAAATTTAAATTTTTACACATACTGAAATGGACTGAATAAACGGGAAGACATTTTTTAAACTGAGAAAAACACTCTGAGGAGGTGCGGGGGATTATTTGTAATAAATAGTGTATTCTGATATCTGGCGTTGTAAAAAATAAATAATTTTATCAAACTTTTTAATTTACATTATTCAAAATATACCTGGCCTACATTATAATATTATAAAAAATTAATAATGTGGCAAGATCAGACATGTTTGGGTAATTGTAACCATTTTAACAGTGATATACAAACAATTTTTTACTGGTTTAAAATTTATTCACAGTTTATAAGTTTTGTCTCAGAATTTTTGGACGCTGTTAGCATTTTTAATCCCCAAAATTGTCAGTTTTTATCCACCATTTGTAAGGGTCAACTATAACATATAACAGGTGGTGAGACATAACTTGCCAGGTCAGCACTGCAATACAATCTTGTGACTTTCTCTTCCACCCTCTCTCCCGAGTGCTTTCTCTCCCTCTCTCTTTTTAAGTGTGTGTGTGTGTGTGCGTGTGCGCACGTGTGTGTGCATGTGTGTGTGCATGTGTGTGTGTCTGCATGTGTGTGTGTCTGCATGTGTGTGTGTCTGCGTGTGTGTGTGTCTATGTGTGTGTGTGTGTGCATGTGTGTGTCTGTGTGTGTGTGTGTGTGTGTGTGTGTGTGTGTGTGTGTGTGTGTGTGTGTGTGTGTGTGTGTGTGTGTGTGTGTGTCTGTGTGTGTGTGTGTGTCTGTCTGCATGTGTGTGTGTCTGTGTGTGTGTGTGTCTGCACATGTGTGTGTGTGCGCATGCATTTGTGTGTGTGTGTGTGTCTGTGTGTGTGTCTGGGTGTGTGTGTGTGTCTATATATATATATATATATATATATATATATATATATATATCCATCCCTCTGCTTTGAGAAGGAAACTTAACATTATACTTCAAAAATTAGCAAGTTACGGGAACATAGTATAATAACAAAAACCAAATGTCATACAAGAATGAAATAGTTTACACTGAAATGAGATAATGTAAGCAATATGCTAAAATATGTATAAAAAAAAATAAAAAATTGAGATTCCTTTGTACTATTAAAAAAAAAAGTATAAAAGGACTGTTGTGTGTTTTTGGATATTTTAGCTAATTCCCGGAATATATAATTTCAGTGTAAATTATCTCATTTGAATAAGACACTTGGTTTTTGTTATTACTATGTTCCCATACCTTGCAAATTCTGATTTTGGCATGCTGCTATGTAAAAACTGTGGGAACTAAAAAATTTTTACAAGTGGAAAATGTAGTCACAAGTAATGTCTACGAAACTAACGCTATGTCGTGCAAATATAAAATTTTGCATTTTTGCCACAGGAACGCCCTTGAAAGTTGTGCAACATGTTGGGAAGACACATTGTATTTGGAAAGCTCCTCCACTGTAAATGGTGTGTAATTTCAAGGTGCGGTTTTGAGGTTGTGGTACTTAATTAGCAACACAATTGCTCGTCAAAAATTTAAAGAATTTCCTGACAGGTAGTCTACCGCGCCTATATTTGGGTATTCGTTTAGAATTGTCACACACTGTGTAAGTAATTATTGTTGAAGTTAATTTTTCTTTTTCAAGTTAGTTAATTTAATTTATCTGTTTAGTTTAGTAATGTAATAGATAGAGGTACAAGTACGTACAGATGATGCTTGTAAACAGGGCCACCCGAGGAAGCCAGTTTAATAGTGGCGGAACATCGCAACCGCACTTCCGCGGAAATTGTGTGTCATCTCTTTGTGTGTATGTAGCTGTTTACAAGTATAACCTGTAAGTACTTGTACCTCTGTTTATTATATTACTTTGTTATGCTAGCAGACCATTTAGTGCCATTATTACATGTCCTTTAATTAACTAAGGGTCAGCATTAATTTTAAAAAAATTTTGTAATTTAATTTTTTCAGGATTATTTAATGTTTAAGGATTTTTTATTTATGTTACTAATTAAAGTGTTATTACTTTACAACATGAAGTAAATCTATGTCTGTCATTTAACTACTTTGTAACTCCACAATAAACACAAACCATAATTTACGTTTAAATATTTAGTAAAAAACTACAAAGGACAGTATGTTAATCAACCAGTTAAATTCAGGGTAAGGCATTGCTAACCTACTTTAGACAAACGTTAAATTACAGAAGAATTAGATTTTGACTTAGCTGTCACATATTAGCAATTACATGGGCCTTCTCCCAAGATTAATTCATCAAAAAACTATTAAAACATACAGCTGTCAGCTCGCACGCACATTCTCTTCCTCGCCTTTATAACAACCTCTCTCTTTGTCGGTTGTTGCAGCCAGCCAACCAACCAACCAACCAACCAATCTCTTCCTCTTCTCTTCCCTCACATCTCCTTGCATGACTTCCTCCTGCTAACCCCTCACCATGCCTTGATTGCCTGTGATACAAACAAACATACCACACTCTCCCTCTCTCTTCCCTCACGTCATCTCCTTGAATACTTCCTCCTGCTAACCCCTCGCCTTGACTTGATTGCCTGTGATACAAACAAACATACCACACTCTCCCTCTCTCTTCCCTCACGTCATCTCCTTGCATGACTTCCTCCTGCTAACCCCTCGCCTTGACTTGATT
>PNEQ01015901.1:0-18328 GCA_003012365.1 Medauroidea extradentata
GTTGGTGGTGTGTTGTTGGTGGTGTGTTGTTGTTGTGTGTGTGTGTGTGTGTGTGTGTGTGTGTGTGTGTGTGTGTATATATATAGCACTTTTTTATATATTATATATTGGGTTTGGCTGTTGGGAGACATGAAAAAATCCTAATAATTTATTATCATCATTATTATTATTATTATTATCATCAATTATTAGGGTATTATTATTAATCATTATTATTACTACTATTATTATTAAATATGACTTTCAAACATAAAGAACTAAGTACTGTATGTAAATATAACCAATTTTTGTGCCTTCACAAAAAAAAATTACTGCTTTTTGTCTTGTTATTATCATCCATGTTGTGTGCATTTTTTTCCAGGAACAGTTCTATTGCAGTTCCTTTGTATTGGAAATTTTTTTATTTTTTAATTTTGAGTGATAATAATGTCTGGTGCTTAGGTGTCACTGATGTGTAATCACATGAGTAAACTGCAGCTGTTTCTTTGGTGGTAATGTGGCTTGTACGCATCATTTACTGAGAGATGTTGGCAAACTTTAATGCCCCTTTATCATTGGAGTCAAGAGTCCTCTTCTCTCTCATAGTTGTTTGTTGTTGTGCACTTGTTTTATTTGTAATTCATAATATGAACATGAAGTTATATTATATTTTTAGGTTATGGTGCTGGTGGTCGTCTAGGTATTGGTGGAACAGACTCTGTAATGACACCAACTCTGCTAGAGTCAATACAACATGTTTTTATCAAAAAGGTAAACATGTTTAGTAGTTTGTCACATTAGGACATTTTTTATTATTGAAGTATTCACGCAAGCTAACATATTTTTTTATTTTTTCTTAATTTTTTGTGGTTTACAAATATGCTATTTGTAGAAACGTGCAAAATTCGCGTCATTTTTTGACAGACTAGACTGCAAGTGTCTATAGGCTGGTTGGACGTCTCCCGCTGGCCGATATTGTCATGACTTGCCTTGGAGAATGCTTACATGGTAGAGAGGTAAAGACGTAACACACATAGATGACAACACATAAAAGTTTGTGGCCAATTGAATCACAGATTATACTCTGTTGTGTATAGGAAAGTGAAGTTTAGTCTGCTACCAAATTATAACATGAATTTTGCATGTCTCTATCTATTAGCTATTTGTTTTGTTCCTCAATTATTCCCTCTTTCTTCCCCCTATCACTCTCTCTCACCCTCCTCCCTCTCTCTCTCTACCCACTGTTGCAGACTCTCTATCCTCCGCCTCTTTCGTCCCTCCTTAGTACATATATGTACCTAGTATATGGAATTATGTGTATTTGATGATTTTAAATCACTAGTATGTTTTAAAACTCTTAGATTCTTTCTGTACTAAAAAAATTGAACCTTTAATTCTACTTTAAAAAAATACTGTATCTACCCATGTACCACCCACTCTCTTGTAGTGGTTAACAAAAGAGAGGGTGGGGTTTCCACTGGTTCCAAGCCCCCTGCTATAACTGTGAAGCCGGTTACCAAATATATTCATACATTTTTGGTATTTGTACCTAGTATGTATGACACAGCTTACAACAGAATTATGTGGTTTTAGTACAAACAAATCGGTGCGGTACTTAGGGTAATTTGTTATTGTGTATGTTTAAGTAAATTAATTAATTTTTCCTTGTCCAAAAACATAACGTGTAATCTCTTATAATGACCCCATATGTTTCCAGGAATAGGGTAGTTACAGGGGAGATAGTTATAAGAATTTTTTACTCGTTTTGACCAATCCACAACACCAACATGTCAAAAATTCAATTGTTTCACTACATCCGTGTTCAGTAGTCTTTCACATAAAAAGAAAGTAATGTATTTAAAATTAAATATTAATTGCAGTGGAACCTCACTATGACAACAGTTGACAACGTTAAAAGAAATGTTCGTTACAGCATATATAACATCCAAATTTAGGGTTTGGATGATCCTGATACTTTATTGAGTGAACAGTACTTACATCATTTTTGCATGCTAATGTAGCTAGGCTGCTGCGTTTTCTCTGTAGAACACTTTAAAATAGAACATGTTATTCAATGTATTTAGTTTAATGTCTCATTTTAGTTTGTACGTATATGTCTCAAACATAAC
Organism: Medauroidea extradentata; assembly: GCA_003012365.1. NCBI lineage: Eukaryota > Metazoa > Arthropoda > Insecta > Phasmatodea > Phasmatidae > Medauroidea > Medauroidea extradentata. Next base: position 2,109 of record PNEQ01015901.1, read on the forward strand.
ATAAATCATGTGCACATTGTCAAACTTACTCTGAGAGATATATAAAATACATGAACCATAATTTCCAGCGGAAACAATATTTGTTCCAAAACAGCATGATTTGTTACAAAACTTACTATAGCTTATGTTCTGCATGATCAAATGAAACTGTAAAGGTGGCTGCAAAATTAATAGTATTACTTTAGTGAAATAGTCGTATGTAAATATTGTTCATTGGATATAATTACAAATTTATACTATCATCATATTTTTTTCGTGTTTTGTGCAATTGTATACTAAATGCATGTATTATTTACATTTTATTCTACAAAAGGATATAAAACGAACATGGAAAATCTTTGTTTCAAGTAGATATAGTCATAATTTTTTTTTTAAATAAATGACATAAACTGACTTTTAGTGGAAATTTTGTATTTTAAGAAGACTGTAAATAAATGCATTTTTGTTCTTAGTTTCATGTGTCGTTATTTGCAACGTTACCAAGAATAGCAAAAAATTACAAATTCATCTGATTCTATAGTTTTCCAGTCATAAATATTAGTATCCTCAAATATTTTGACGTACTCATAACTATAAAAGTTATTCTTGAGATTGGTTTTTAAATAGTACCGTATTTGCCGGTATATAAGACGACAATTTTTACATATTTTCGGCCCTCAAAAATTGCTACTCGTCTTATATGATGGTGCAAAAATTTTTGGTAACCAAAAATCATTTGAATGATAAGCTATAAACTGTGGAGTTGTATGATGTAGCAAGGAATTGCGTTTTTCGTCACAAATGAAAATGAGTGCCCCGTTTATTTTAATAAAATTTGCGGTACGAAATTTTGATGAGCATCATTCATAATAAAGGTCACTTCCTCGCAGCGAAGCGAAGCGGCGATCGATGCGAGCACGTGCCGAGATGCTTAGTCTCGCCTGCCTACAACTCTCGGGCGGAGAAAACGAGGATCTAGGTCCACATGCTTTCATCCTTTGTCTCGCAAGCACAAGACTCTCTGGCGGAAAAAGCGAGGATCTAGGTACCGTACCACACATTCATGTGTCTACCGTCTAGTGCTAGGCTGGCAGACAACAGCGCACAGGAATGCAATGACCTTGCAAGCAGCTGTTGTTGCCTTGCGTTGCCATGTAGTGCGCGGCGTGCCTCAGTCCGGCGTTGCCAAGTCATGCATAACTGCCGGCAACTGATGATGCCGGCATGGGTCGCCGGCTGCTGCCGTGCATTTCCTTGGCTCATGGGCGCCCGGAGGGCAGTAGTAGCCAATGTTACTCGTTTATCTGTCTACTACAGTCATCTCTCAGTTTAACGACTCTCTAGGGACTGAAAAAAATCGTCCTTAAATTGAAGGCGTTGTTAAACAGAATGATAAAAGTGTGTTGGGACTGCAGATGGGACCAAAAAATACAGTTGTTAAAGTGAAAGAATCTTTACACTGGAAGACCTTAAACTGAGAGATCACTGTATAGTGTTTATATGACGGTAATAAATGCATTGAAAATATTTAAACTAAATTTTTAATGTTTCTGGCAAAGGAAAAAAATATTTTTCTGTCGGAAGTTTCAAAATTAGTAATTTATTTTTTTTCAAGATTTTGTACCTTCAAAACCATGACTCGTTTTATATGCGGGGTCGTCCTATATGCCGACAAATACGGTAGTACTATAAATACCTATTACATAGTATATTAAGAAATGTTGCTACTTACATACTAATTTTGATGCAAGTTTGACTAAAAATAGCACACAGTTAATTAGAATAAAGAACTTTTGGTAAAATTCACTTACAACCTGTGTTACGGTACCTTTTTCATTACTTAATCACTACAGAAATATAAGTTTTCCTTTCCTGATTACTTGAAAAACTGTCCTATTTACATATTTCCTTTATATGATAGCAATGTTTTGTTTATCTGAATTTGTTCATAATCAAGTATTATGTTTTTAACTGTATTTTATATGTATTTAGTTGGAAATCGGTGGGAATATTAGAGGGTAAATGGCTGGACAGAATTTCAACCAATCCAAGTGCAATCCCACATAAAATGATGTATAAAATCCTTCTGCAAACCTTGTTTGTAAAATAAATTCTAAGTATGTGTGTTATATATTATTTTGACTACAGAATTACATTTTCATCATATTGTATCAACAGTTTTCATCTGTTCTCAACAATCAAGAAGTCATATGTATGCATAGTATATATTTACTGATTAAACAGATTTAGTCTTGCATATTTCCCTAAATTAATTTGAATTTTTATAATTGAAAACTAGTCAAAATGTGTTTATATCAATTTTAATTTGTGATCTTTAATAAAAGTCCTATTTAATGAAAATCTATGTTGATGAAAACATATTGTCGCACTCTGCTCTGTCAAAGTCTAGGTTTTCCTCAAGGAAAGCTTGGTAGGTGATCCCTAGGCTAGTGTAACATGAGGTACATTCCCTGACGGGGTGAACGATGTCCCAAGAGAGTGACTTTTTGCGGCGGAACACAAATTGGCAGTCTCTGTTACATTCATTGTGTGCAAGATAGGTTTGCGATCCACTCATCTTTCAAAAGAGTTCAGCAGAAGGGGTGCTTCCACTTAAACAAGTATAAGATTCCTGCTTCGCCTTGTAGATAAGTTGCTGTACCCTTGGGTGCGGTGCAGGTTCAGGCTTCAGAAGTATCTTAAATGGACTAATGAACAGCCGGGGAAGTCTGTGTATATCTCTCGTAGCATACAACTAAAGATAACCTAGTTGCACCCAGGGGTTGGTTTTCTAGACCCTTATATTATCTGCAGAGTTCAGGTAAAGAGAGTTCTTTACCAGGCGCCCTTTGAGAAACCTGTATTACTCCTACTGGTAAAGTATTGTTAACATGTAATGTCTGCCTACTCTGCTTGAACCTTTCGCTCCTCAATTAAATCTCTTCACTTCCTGAGTTATATTAGTAGCAAGGATTTCATTGTCAAACATCGGGCACAAGAACCGATAGTTAATTCTGTAATGTTCACTCAAGTAAGTTTTATTAAGCCACAGTTTTGCGTGAGTCACACTTCAAAATTTACAATCTTCGTTAATTCACTGAACGTACATTTACAAGTTTGCTGAATTTACTGTCACAAGTCGACAATAAAATACAGTATAATTCACTGATTACAAGTCGAAAATAAAATACAATACAATTCACTGATTACAAGTTACAACTTCACTGATTGACTGTTTGACCACATGGTAGTTTTTGCTCGGAGCCTCGTGCATGGAAATTTAAATACATTAACTACCTTCCGCTTCCAGAAGAAACAAGTGCACCCCACGTGGTGGCTGAACAATCATGCAAGGATGCGTTATTTTTACTGCCTACGTGGCTGAGGAGCGTCTCAGTAGCTCCTGAAGCAATTTTCAGCACAGGAAAAGGGGGGGGGGGGTTCAGGCTTAGGTTCCATTTTCAAGAAGCAATCTGAACAAAATGAGGTGGGCAGCCTTAGACTGCATTTTCAAGGAGAAACCCTGGGTAAGGTATTAAGGTGGGCCTAGGTTCCATTTTAAAAATGCAACCCTTTCGAGGAGGGGAAGGGTGCCTAGGCTGGCTCGGGAGGAGAACTAATCTCTAAACTGGTGATCGGGTTAGGCGAACGCTTGCCATATATACCCGGGAGGGTGGCTGAAAATTACAGTTAGTGGGTGGTGGAGCGGATGCCGAGAGGAAGGGAAGCTGTCTGCTGGCTTGCAGGTAGACCACCACAACACCCACAAATTTCCTCGCACTTTGCCAAAAATACTTTACGATGCTGAAAACTTCCCACAGAGCCGTAAAAGTTTTTGTGTTGCCAAAAAGAAGTCCAAAAATACTAAAGCAAATACAATAAATTCAATATTATTACGTTACAATTTGCTGTATTTACGTATAGTGTATCTTATCAGATTTCATAATTGCCACCTGGTGTGGTAATTCCTCATCGTTCGTTTGTTAGTACACAGTCTTTGGCAGGTAGCAAATATATAAATACATAAACGGTACACATAAACACTTCAACACCCTTGGATTTATGAAATTATGGTAATACGGTTCTTTATAAGGAATTTAAATAACACCATGGGTTAAAATAAAGTAGGTCTATACATCCAGTTTATAAAGTACTGTGCTGAGCGTAAAAATATTATTAATGCAGTTTATAAAAAACTACGGTGCTGAGCGTAAAAATATTATTAATGCAGCTTAAGGGGAGAGTCAGTATGTTTAATTTGACTTGCATTTAACCAGCCTCGATAACATGATACCTAACTGGAAGGCTATAAGTTTGATTTATTAAAAAAGCACACAAATATAAAACGAGTATGCATGTGAAAACTTATTTGATCCACTGTTACAACATATATTTTTTTTTACTTCTCAGGTGATAACATGCAATTGGTAGACATCATAAAACATATTATAAGTGAAATTCGGCACTGAAATGCAGTAATTGTACAGTAAGTTGTTTGTGTGACAGGTTGCTGTTAATTCTGGTGGAAAGCATTGCCTGGCTCTTTCAGCAGAAGGAGAAGTGTTTTCTTGGGGTGAAGGAGATGATGGAAAACTTGGGCATGGCAACAGAACGTGAGTTACGCAAGTTACACTTGCTGAAATATGAATTCTATATAGCTAGTTGCAAAGAGGATTGTGAAAAAATCCTGCTTAAATATCTAACACAGCATTCTCTCCTGTGCATGTATCTAGGATATTTTGCATGTTATTTTGCTTTCGTTGCTAGGGAATGTAAAGGAAACATTTTCTGAATACAATGACATTAATATAGTGACTGAAGTTTTTATTATTGTCAAAGATATTTTACTGTTAAAGGATCCAACTACTTCAGCGATTTAACGACAACATTCTTGGGAACCATAAAAATATATAAATTAAATATGTATTGGGAAAAAAATGCAAAATGTTAGAACTCAATTGAATTCTATTAAAACGTAGGTTAACTTGCAGCAATATTACTGTGTAGGTTGTACATTTGTAGATCACAGTAGTAAAAGGAAAAAACTTCAAAACTTAACCACCTGCTGAGTAATTTCAATTGCCACAGGTCTTGTGCATACAATTTGCTGTTTTCGTATGCACGAACCATGCAACTATGATTGTGTACGATGTGACCATTCGCAATGTCAGGCGAGTGGTCAGAATTGGCTGTTTCATATATGACTGATCTATGAAAATGGTATTGTTGAAGAAGGGTTATTTTTGTTGTACAGGTAATTTGCATTTTGCTACAATTTTGTCGTGTAAATATAAAGAAACAATTGGATGATGCTATACGTTACGTACATCACTAGATTGTGTGCCAGTTGTTATATACAGTAAAAGCTGATAGTTACAACTGCCTTTATTATGACCATCCCATTTTTACAACCCTGTCTTGTTAGCAGTTGCTTGAGATCAGCATTAAGAAGTGTGTATGGAAGAAAAATAGAACTTAAGACAGCAAATAAGAACATCTTGATGGAGCTAGTGCTTAAGATATAACTATGAATACCGCCCTTGGAGTTGAAATTTATTGATGTCAAATGGCACTGCAGCAAGACTATGTACAGTAGAGCTCCTATTTAACTAACTCGGGAAAAATGAAAAAGCAATTTGATGAAAGGATTTTTAGGAACCTTCAAAAAATAACATATTAATGGACAAAATAACTAAGTGACTTCGATTAAATAAAATATAAATTGTAATGTAAGTCTATAAAAAATACTACCACTGGCCGCATTATATACTTATTTCTCCATAGGTAAGCTTAAACCATTTGTCTGTTAACAAGAAAAATGGTTAAAATTTGTTGATAACTTTGGCTGCGCGAGTGACTTAGAGCGAGCGGCACTGTGTTGTGTAACAAGCGCGCACCTAGATCCTCACCCTAGTGGCTGGTAAGTGAATGAGCATCAAGGTACCCAGTCACCACAGTGTGGCGGTGCAGCACAGGAACTAATTCACAGATAGTGCTTCGCGTGTCCGTTAGAATGCGTTGCAGTTAAGCGTGCTATATTAATTCTATTACTGATAGAATGCAGGGGCATCCTGCATTAATATTTTCTGTTGTGCCTAATGATAAATCCGGCAAATTTATAAAAAATACATAATTATATTACTTATACAGAATTTTTACAGTGAATTTACTACCATAAACATAAATAATAAATGCTAAAAAAAAGGCTCGAGTGCAAAGTATTTCTAGCGAGCAGACTAACCAGTTTTGCGTCACGAGCGTGGCTGCGTACAAGCTACAGTCACAGTGGTCAACGCTGTATTGTGCTTTTAATTTAGTTTTCATTATTTTTTCCTCTCTCTATCTCCCTCTTTCTCTCTCTCTCTCTCATTGGTATTTGGTGGAGCCGGCGGGAAACAGACGAAACATTGATGGCTTTTCAATGTTAGTCATTTCTTCTCACGTGTTAATGGTACGAGGGTTGCCTAACTCACTATTCGCTCGCTCGCCAAGCGTTCCACTATATGCCTACTTTTTTAAGTTTTTTCCTTCAATTTTTTTTTATTTTGTGGCTGAGACTTACCTGTTGACTGTAAATGTGTTTTGTTATTGTTTTGAGCCAACGGATAACCTTAAATTCTGATGAATCAAGCCAGAGGATTTAACTTTTTTATTTGGGAAGGAGGAGATAAAAAAGTATGAAGTCTGATTTAACGAAACATTGAGTTATAGTAAAGATTTTTGGGTCCCATGGCATTTCGTTAAATCGCGGTTCTGCTGTAATTCAGACACACTAAACCCCCAAATGTTCGTGTCAGATACCCAAATCACATTTTATTAAATCATTTTTTGTCATGTAGCCTATGCTAGAAGGAATGCAATACCTTTTCAGAAATAATATTCATAGGTTACAGTGAGGATGCTAGGACACTATGACCATATGCAAATATATAAATACTGACATTGCTGCCAGTCCATAAAGAAAAACTAGACGCACAATATCCACATACACTTATTGTGTTAAGTACAACAGTTTTGTGGTAAAATTATTTACCTTTCAAATGCATGTTCATAGATATAACAAATTGTATTTGCATAGACGTTCGTATTAACTTACACAGCGTGTACCATTGAGGCGTCAACACAAACAACTGATAAAGTGAGCTGTGATTGGCCAGTACAATGAGAGCAAGAGGTAATCACACAAACAAAATTACATTTCTTTACTAATATCCTTGTACCAGCCAACTAGACTATTCAGAATGGAATGAATAAAACGAAATGGAGTGAATGAAATTGCATGTGACTAGTTTTAACGTACAGCATACTGTATCTCGCACACACCAACTCTCAAATGATATCACCACTTCACTGGCATCTAATAGCCTGAGAAGTGGAATAATTTCCGGCATAAGGCCCCTGGTGAGTTAGACAGCCTGTGCAACGCATAATATACTCATGAGTAAGTGACACATGTAACTCTCTTGAGGCATGGTTGCATCTTGCCATCTGATCTGCCCTGCATGCACAACTAATTTAGTCTATGCAGAGCTAGATATTTGTTTGTGTCTCGTAATGGTGCTCTTTTATCAAAGATATTTTTAGAGTGCACACTGTACATGGAAGCACATTAATACTGGTAGTTATACATAAGTGGTCTGGAAATATTTAGAAGGGTGTGTAACAGAAAGTTCTGTTATCTTATATCTTTCTTATATGTGTCATCAATCCTCTCTCTTTTCTGTTTTGCTATCTTTCACAGAGTTCATTCTTGTGTCAAGGTTACTTGGAGGTCACAGTGTAATTCTCCTATCCAAGGGAGGCATTCACATGCATCAGTAAAGCTAGCATCCTGTCTGGTTAGTGCAGCCCATACATTTATGTCATTAATACCAGCCAGTCTTGGTACAACAGCCATTTTATTACATATAAGGATCTGAAAAACTAAGTACAAAATAACATTTATAAGTATAATCCAAATTTAAAACATGTATATAAGCAATACTGTGCCGTATTATATATGTCACGACTTATATAAATTAAATTTTATAGTGCTTTGTCTACATTTCCATAAATTTAGATTCATTTACTTAATTTATTTTATTGATATTAACTTGTTTATATTATACTAACAGTAATTTGGTGTCATTCAGTAATTTAATGTTATTCTGTATGTTTTAGTACATTTTATTTTTCATTACAGTCTATCTTTCCTTCACATGTTAGTTACGAGTAGGGCCGATTCAGGCTGCAGTAACGTGTTCTTTGTTAGCCGGATGTGTTCAGCTACGTTTTGCATTCCTTAGCCGAAGCCTTTGTTTCTTCTTTGTTTTACTGTTACTTCCTGCAGTGCGGACATTTGCTGTGTCAGGGCGCATGTACTCTGCATGATTATCACGTTATTTCGCCCTTGTTGTGCAGTTCTGCCCGTGTGAATCTCCTCTGCCATCTTTATTCTGACTGTCCCTGCCATCTAGTGGGGCATTTTAAAGTTACTGCGCTGTGCCATTGTTTGCGCCCTGTTACCTCTCCTCCTCTATTTTTCCGGCACTCGTTTACCAGCAGTGACTTTGGCATGATGTGGTGTTGCGGTGTTAGTTCCTTTCCAGCACACGTAGCGACAAAGATGCCCTGTTTATTTTTGTTTTCACTTTTTTTTTATTATCATCATCATGTAGTCTACAAGAGTAGTCTTTTTATATTATTCTACAACTTAAGATGTAGCGTCGTTTATTAATGTGGTGCGACATTTTTCTTCTTCTTTCTTCGCTCTCTGTGAGGGTCCAAGTATTGCGCCTCACATCCTAATGGGCGCTTTTCCATATTGGTTTGTTTCGTGCCTGTGGCTCATCCCGGCGGTTGATATAATGGACTGGTGTTTTGGTCGCTGCTGAGAATGTGTGCAATTATCTTCATTCTCCAGCATTCAGTGAAGGAACTGTGTGCTTACATCTCCGATTCCGTTTCACTCACCACCACTACGTTTGACGTCAGGACAGCTAAGTGCCATCAGGACATCTTATTTATCTTCTTTTAAATTAAATCTACCTTAATATTATTTATTTTCTATTAAAGAGACACGTCATAATCCTGATATGTAATTGTGGTTTTAATAATAAATACAGCAGTTGCTTCCATGTAAAATTTAAATTTTAATATTATAATTTTTTTATTAATGATTTAAAAGTTTTATGTTTTAATAAACTTCCGTAATAAATAATGTGCGGGGTACCCCTTTTATCTATACTATCGTTTGCACATAATTTTAATAATTAATCTCATCTATTCATATAGGCTTACATGCCTAACCTATTTCAATGTCATGTATATATTCTTTGTTTCCATATTTGGAAAGAAAAATATTTAAATAAAAAGAAAATAAAATAAATAATTTCATTATTTTACAAACCACAAATCAAGGTCTTATTATTTATAATTCTGCCTCTGGGCATTTTAACGATTTTGAAGTATCTAGTCAGGTTAAGTTATATTTTCTAAACACCTTACATTTTCTTTTTTTAAATTCTTTTGTGCGGTGTGCTGGTGGCTTAGTCCTCTTTCTCAAGTGTTTATTTTGTGTGTTTATCGCATTTATTTATATGTTTGTTGTCCTGTTCTTTTGCTTATTTTGCCACTTTGTTTCTTTTATTAATGCGTGGCTGTTTTGAACAGGAGTTTTGTTTGACGATGATAAACACTTGAGTGTATTGCTTCCAATTTCATTTAATTAATTTTCTCACCGAAGCACACCGGCACAATACTTTCCAAGATTCTGTAGTGGCTTGTTACAAGTTTGTTTAATAAGAAATGTGGTCTTCCTAGTTCTGGTATTGTAAATTATGACAGGTCTTTCCGTCAAATAGGTTGGGTAACTGTGATCGTGTGGTGCGCAATACGTAAATGATTGTGCTGAATCCTGTTCTATGATGACGAGGCCGGCAATAGTTATGGGAAACGTATTTACAGTTTAAACATTTTTATCTTCAAAATTAATCAATTATATTTACATGTCGGGGATATTATATTTTATAAAGTTCTGATATTATTAGTGATGTGCGAATAGTACTTTTAATGTTTTGAATAGTTTTCGAACGAATATTAATTTTTTCGAAAAATTTTCTAGTGTTTTTCGAGAAGTGTGTCTTTAAATTAGGTATACATTTGCCAGTGCATAATCTTACATTTACAAGGAGAAATCCACTTTACTTTATCAATAGGAGCATCAATATTTAACAGTTTTTACTTGATAATCTCGAACATTCTTAAAATATGTTAGTTTTTGTTACTTTGTACATGTTCTTACAGCAATATACTTTTTTTTGCTCAGTTTACATTTTACTTCCTTTGTTATGTTTGTGAGAAATCAGGTCATAGACATGTAATTGGTGTGTTAAATACATACTTTGTAGCAGTGCTCAGTGTTTCTCATTTTTGTTGAAGATGAGGATAAGAGATGTACAATGTACGTATGCATATTGATAATAATTTTATTTATATATCTTCCTATTATAATAAATCAGTATTTTATTTTATAAACATCTGCTACAGTTAGACACATTCTTCAAGAAACAAACACACTTTAAACATAATTTTTTAGTAAGTTGGGGTGAAAGTTGATTCTTTCCAATTTGGCAACATCAAATTTACAACTGCATTCTCGAGAACCATCAGCAGTCATTAATAAAATTTGGGTTCTACTGTACTACACATATTAGATATTTTGCTTTCTTTTGGACAAGGACAGAATTACTTGAGTGATTTGTGTATTTTTGATAGTTATGTGTTACGTTTATATTTCCTGACCTTCTCTATATTTTTATTTGGGCTTTTATCTTAGCTTGTTAGATTTTAGATTCCTTTTTCAAAACTTTGTTCATTTATTTTAATACAATTAATTAATATATGTAATAGTTTTACAAAGTTTGGGTTACTTTTGTGGCTACTGTAGCTGCTCCCATATGTAAATCCCTTTTTTCTTGTCAGCTGTTTCCCGCTGCAAAATAATGAAGGTATTGAGGTTGCAACCATTTCAGAAAATTTAATGGGTTTTTATCTGTGTTTTGTCAAGTCAAAAATGTTTATCAGTTCACTGAAACAAAAGTTACATACAAGAAATTGATAAATTCATAGCTGTAGGGATAAATACCCCTTAAGTATTGTGAACAATGTTGAAGTTGTAATTTTGTACGTTCGCATAACTTCAGATTTTATCTTTTCCTCTTCCATTTCCCTTATAATTTTATATCTATGTAGTAGTGTGAACATTTGCTGCTTAGTACTCATCTTGTCGAACCAGGAGACTGAGTTGTACCTCATGAACACATGAATTGTCAATAAATCAAACACCAAACCGAAAACAAATCCATAAATAGAATCATAGTCCAATAAAATTGTGTATAAAGGTCATTAACAATCAATTCAGTCAGTACCAAATACAATCTGAAGTTGAAATCCAAGAACAAGGTGGAAGGGGTACTTAGTTTAAAAAGCTGTATCCACAAGATGTTACCCAAAGCCACTATCTGCTCAATCTTTTATCATACAATGGTGACTTGGTAGGTCACAAAGGTTGAAGTGGTCTTGGCAAGACATGATACAGGCCCTTTCATTTGCTGATGTTGCTGCTAATTACAAAAGGCATAAAGGGTTGGTAGTGAAAGGTAATCTACCATTGACTACCACTGTTGCTCTGCGCGTAGGAATAGTTATTTGTTCACAGTTAATGAGGCGTGACATGTAAGATTGGGAAGGATGGAAAGGAAAGAAGAGGACAAGACAGTCAGCACATGGCTTAATGTTTTTTCACAAAAATTTATTTGTTTCACACCTACACATTTAAATTGTTTTAAAATACGCAATAATGTATCTAGTAAAATAGTAGCTGCATTCTAATAAACATATCTTTGTAATAACCTCTATTTGTGATATCTTGCATTTTTGTACTGTTTTCCAGATTTTTAAAATTTTTAAATATATTCGAATTGTTATTCTTGCGAACATGGGTTGAGAATTTTGTCGATATAGTGGTGTTGTCATAGCAAGTGATGCCGTTGTAGCAGAGTTGACTGTAGTATGTCCTAATTTTTGTTAGACGCAAAGGTGGTTGAAACCTACACTACATATTCATTTTTGGCTTCCTTTGAGTACTGTAAATTAAGCTTGTAAGCATGAACAAAATATGATTGAATGGTTTGTTTGTAGTTCTTGTGAACGGCCCCGTATTATTGAAGCTCTGAGAGGGAAGGAGATAATTGACATTGCTTGTGGTGGAGCCCACTCAGCTGCAATCACTGTAAACAGAGAGGTTTTCACTTGGGGAAAAGGTCGATATGGACGCCTTGGTCATGGAGATAGTGAAGATCAGCTCAAACCTAAACTGGTAAATATGTTTGTTGTCTTCTTGTAAGAGTATACTCAACACTTAGTTATTATATTATTATGTGTAATGTAGTTTTATGTTGTACGTTAACATAGGTACATACTGTACTTTATCATTTTAGAACATAAAATGTTACTGTTGTACATTTTACAGTTTGTGCTGTTTATCAGTCTCATACATCATATACGTAACAAATAGTCCCAGAGTTACGCCATGTCAAATTAGTACAGATTTCAATGAATTTAATATTTTGCCAAGGTAAAAAGCTGTATAATTTTTTTCTCCAATGTTCCTTATAGTTCTCTCTCTCTTTTTTTTGTCCCCTCCTGCTCCTTCAGAAAGTCATAGTTTTGTGTGTTTCATTTTGTCAAACATGATACTCTTAAGGAGTGTAGAACATTTTATAAAAAATAAAGTAAGTAAATACATTTTTATCACTATGAAATTTTTTCAGTGAGGCAAACAAAGTAAAACAAAAATTTGCTCTATACATCTGTTTTATTATTCTCATCACTACAAAAAATTACTTTAAATAAAATACAGCATGTTATTAGTGGGAAAATTGTGAAATTGTAAATGATAATACAGGATGTCCACATGAAACCTCCCTATTTCAAAATGCTGTTAAAAATAAACTATTAGACATAGCGACTTGCGGTTTGCGGCATCATGTGCAGAAACTAATAAAGTTTTGTATAAAAATTCAGTACACTTCTACATGGGCTCCTTTCGTAACCCTCAAAATGTCTAGACGATTCTCTATCTCAGCCCATGTGTGCACAAGCATATCTGGGATGATGGTGCCTATTGCATCCACAATTCGCCTGCGGAGATCGCCTAGGTCGCATACAGGAGAGGCATACACAATGTATTTCACATAACCCCACAGAAAGAAGTCCAGAGGGGTAATGTCCGGGGATACGGGTGGCCACTTGGTTGGTCCATCACGTCCTATCCATCGCTGTGGAAATGTTCTGTCCAGGAAGTCACGAACATGCAAACTCCAGTGCGGTGGTGCACCATCCTGCTGGAAGATGACACGTGGTTGAAGGGAAAGGAGTTGAGAGATAGCAATTGCTCAAGCATGTCCAGATAAATGATTCCTGTTACTGTTGGCTCGATGAAGAAAAATGGTCCAATAATCCGGTCTTTCACTAGCGCACAACACACATTCACCTTTTCGCTGTCTCTGACATGTTCCCGTAAACTTGTCATACCAAGCCTTAACCGTCTTAACATCTGGTGGCTCCTTGTGAAATTCACGTCGGTAATTCCGTTGGACGGCAATGGGTGACTTTGTTTCCACATACCACACAACGCATTGGGCTCTCTCTTGAGGCGTTATCATATCTGGTTATCAGTTTCCACCTGAAGCAAAAGAAAAGGTACCAGTTAGCAAATATTCAACATAAAACTTTATGAGTTTCTGCACATGATGCCGCAAACCGCTAGTCGCTATGTCTAATAGTTTATTTTTAACAGCATTTTGAAATCAGGGAGGTTTCATGTGGACATCCTGTACTTAACAAAAGACAGTTAAGGAAACTCATCTTTATAGGTTTTACATGAATTCTTTAGTTATGTTTTAACATATTGCAATGAAAAATCAATGGCTATTTAAATAATTGAAAGAAAAATATATATGTGATTTTAAAATAGGTCTACAATAATTTATGTTGCATCACTGCTCACCAAGTGAGAATCTAAGATGATTTTGTAAAGCAAAAAAAAAAAATGACTATACCCCTACAGATGAAGTAGAGTTAATATTTAGTGGGTAAGCACTGATTGAGCAGAACTTATAAGGTGCACTGTGAGTTTTGATGAACAGCTGAAGAAAATGATTGAAAAACTGGAAAAAACTTATTCCACAGTAATGTATTGCATGCTCAGTGAGAATTTCTCATATGTCATCCAAGATAAGGCACAAGGTCATCACTGGTCAAGTGTTTCTTGTACTGTACATTTTGCAGTCATTTACGTTCCCTTGCCTGGTTCAACGGATTTAACCATTACTTATCTGTGCTTGATATCTGATGATCTGGACCACAATGTGGCATTTATGTATACAACACAAAAGTTCCTGTATTTGCCGCCGTATAGGACGACCCCTCACATAAGACGAGTCATGGTTTTGAAGGTACAAAATCGTGAAAAAAAGTAAATTATTTATTTTGAATTTCCTAACAGAAAAATATTTTTTTCTTTGCCAGAAACATTAAAATTTAGTTTAAATATTTTTAATGCATTTATTACTGTTTTATATACATCATAGGAGACACATAAACCAGTAACATTGGCTACTTCTGCCCTCCGGGCGCCCAAGAGCCAAGGAAATGCACGGCAGCAGCCGGCGACATCATCAGTTGCCAGCAGCTCTGCACGACTTGGCAACGCCGGACTGAGGCACATGGCAACGCCGGGGTAAAACAGTTGCTTGCAAAGTCTTTGCATTCCTGTGCGCTGTTGTTGCCAACCAGCCAACACTAGACACATGAATGTGTGTTATGGTACCTACCTAGATCCTCGTTTTCTCCGCCCGAGAGTTTTGTGCTGGCGTGACAGAATCTAAGCATGTGGACCTAGATCATCGTTTTCTCCGCCCGAGAGTTGTGGGCTGGCAAGACAAAGGATCTAGGCACGCACTCCAGTTGCATATATCGTCAAGCGATGCACGCTTCACTGCGAGGTGAAAGTGGCCTTTGTTGCGAATATGACGATCATCAAAATTTTGTACCATAAATTTTGTTAAAAAAACGGGGCAGTTTGTTTTCATTTGTGACGGAAAACGCAATTCCTTGAAACATCATACAACTCCACAGCTTCCAGCTTACCTTTCAAATGAGTATAGTTTACCAATAATTTTCACACCTTCATATAAGACGAATAGCAATTTTTGAAGGCCAAAAGTATGTAAAAATAGCTGTCTTATGTGCCAGCAAATACGGTACCAAGTTCATTTGTGAAAAATTTCCATGTGTACAACAGGTGTGTTACTTCAGTGATAGCTGTACTGGCCAATGCAAAAACTGCAATTTTGTTGTCGTGCCAAATATGTCTCCTTATAAGCATTTTGGGACTTATTTTGCCACCAGCCATGGGAAGTCCCCTTGTAATGCCATTGGTGGCACAGTGAAACATGTAGTTGCTAAAAGAAACATTTCAGCTTTTAAGAGTGTACGGAAAAAATTTCATTCATATGGGTCTTTTGAGGTGAAACTTCACTTCTCATAAAGTTCAGTTCTATTTCCCCAGCATTAATATGGCAGGATAAAAAATACTAATATGTTAAGGCATCGCTCTTTAGTTTTGCAGTGGTTTCAAAAATATGTTTTTTAATGGAAAATTATACGTATATGTCAAAAATTCATTCTTACAGTTTAAACACTTACATATCATTGCTTGTATCTGAATTTTTCTGTTGCAATACACCAAACTGAATTTTACATATTTTCTCCCGAAATATTACATATTTTGTTGTGAAAATAGCCAAAATGAAGCAAGATTATTTTTTACTAGCAAACGGTACAATATTTTAAAAAGCACTGTGGCAAATTTGTGTAATGTATGACTTTACACAGTCTCAAATTTTTTCAAAGCATTTGGTTAAAAATATTTGAGTTTTTTGTAATTGTTTGAAATATATGAAAGATCATGGCCTTAAGATACGTGGTAACTTATAAAATAAAAAAGTTGTATGAATACTCTGTGTGTGTGGGGTTGTGTGTGAGCGCATGTGTGTACATACGTGCGTGTATCTGTGTGTGCGTCTGTGTGTTTTTGTGTGTGTGTTTACATTGAAGAAGGCATATATATATATATATATACACACACACACACACACACACACACACACACACACACACACACACACACACACACA
>PNEQ01015902.1:0-18310 GCA_003012365.1 Medauroidea extradentata
GAGCGTGACTCATCGTGTCAACAGCGCATCAACCAGCGAGCATGACTCATCGTGTCAACAGCGCATCAACCAGCGAACGTGACTCATCCTTGTCTGGTACTTAGATGCTAGGTTCTGCCGCCACGTCTTATAGGCACGAAAAACGGAGGATCTAGTAGTGCGTGCCGGTGCCCCGTGCTTCCAATCGACGAACGTTTGCAACGGTCATGCAAGGGTCACGTTTTGCAGATCACATTTTTGCCATTCTAGCTAACATGTTTTCTCGCCGAAATCCATAGCAAAACCTGATCCCTTGGTAAACGTCTTAACAGAGTTTTACTGTATTGTGTCCCCTGTTGAAAAATATGGGGTGCGGCCATTATTCGGGATTTATAAAATACTGCTTTAAGCCTTTCAAAATAATGGTGTGGCCATTATGCGAGTAAATACGGTATTTGCATTATCCCAATTTATAAAAATTATTTTACATCCATATCATTATCAATTTTATTACTCACTTGCACAATCCCAAATTATAATAATGATTTTACAACTGTAATATCACATTATAATAGGTTTAATACTTAGACATATCAGTTTCATTTGAAAGGTATTCTAGGTGGGTACATTTATGTTTAGATGTGGACCTACAACTCGTGCAGCAGCAGGCAGTGATTATTTTCAAGCGTTTGTTTCAAAAGTTGTCAATTGTGATACCTATAGACTGTTCGACAATATCTCACTCTGTTATTAAGAATGTGCTAAGGCTTGAATATACGTACAGTACAAACATTTATTTTACAACAAACTTGGGATGCACTACTTTTGAATACACATACAATAACTTTATAATGAAACACAATACAGACAGTATGTGACTGCACTCATAACTAATTTATTTTGGTTCAGTTACACTTTTGAGTTTTGACTCACGTTCAAAATAAAAATAAATTATTTGGCTGTCTTCTTAATTAAACTATTACAGTACACACTTTTCATCAGTCCATCTCACTAAATAATAAATATTAATAAGAATTTTTCTTTTTATCTAAGACTCAGATTAAAAAAAGAATTTGTACATTTCATGTGACGCTATTATGGACTACGTCCATTAACAATAAAAATTACTTTGTCCAAAGTTAAATATAGAAGTATTTTATACCCACCATACAAACATACACTAATTATATTTCTGAAAATGCTTTGGATTTTGCCCATTAGGACTAACTAGCATTGGGGTAGAAAAAAAAACTAACCTCAATGCAAGCAACTTTTTGATTGTACACATTTTTTTTATTTTTGGCTTTTTTTCCCCCATTCACAGTACATCACTCCTCGCACGTTAAAAAAACACAAAGTGTCCTTAAAATGCACACAGAGAGGTGCTAATTGCAAAACTAAGTACAAAATAGTGATGTCACACTTATGTTAAAACTTCACTACATTTATAACGTAGAATAAATTGTTGGCGGAAGGTAGACTGCATAAAATGTCAAGTCTGCCTTGTACACGACAAGTTTATTGCTTGCATATCACCCATTTGTTAATCATGATAAAAGTAGAAATTTCTCTATAAATGCATCTAAACATTAATGCACATTTCCCTGGTTTTGGACCAGTTAAGTTCTTAGAGCAGCTTTCACCGGACAATAGTTTCAAAATTACATGCTTGTACAGCTATCCTAAACAATTATGTACACATAAACAGCTAAGTCAATATAACACGAAAAAACAAAGTAACAACCAACCAGCTATATAGTTATCATAGAGGGGCGGAAACGCTTCCAAAGTTAAGCCCAATTGAACGGCTGTTTTGACCCTAGAAAACATGGCGAACAGCAGTGTGGCCAACATTATGTTGAAAATATGTCATATTATGTTCGCATAAAATCTGTTACTGTATAGCTCCACTATATTCCCGCTAAACACAGGAAAAAATGCCAATAATAATTGTAATAGGTATATTATACTGTAATAATGTTTAAATTAGCATATTCGGTATCGTCTCTCGACCAGATATAAGAGTCCGCCATTTTATCTACAGTCAAAATACCACGTTCAATTGGGCTTCACCTCAGAGCCTTGGAGATTGCTGTTTCCGCCTCTCTATGTTTACTATATAGCTCGTTGGTAACAACACATTAAAGCTCTAATAAATAAATAAACCTTGTAGGAAATACCATAAAGAAAACAATACAGTACATACCTCATACAATACATTTTACAGCTCATAATGTATTGCACCTGCTAAGTACAGTAGGCCTTACATTAACAGACTACTAATGTCGCTAAGAGATGCTACTTTTACAACTTTGTGTTGCATTAAAACTTTCTACACTTTAATATTTCTTGTACAAGAAATGTACATTTGTATGTACAATACTTTCTTTTTTTGCCTTCTTTAGGTTTTATACATAACATAGGTTTTTTTTAAGAAAAAGATCAAAAAGAGGAAGAGGAGAAAAAAATTTAAATAGGCTGTTAGCATATAGGGAAAGCGTTCAAAATGTTTAGTCACTATATGTGTTCTCATTGCCACCAACCTTAATGCTTGATAGTCTCATTACATTCATTGTTGACAACCTACGATACTAATGATTGTAGTAAATTTTGACTATCTGCTGCGGTTTTATGTTCATAAAGCGTTGAAAAACGACTGATGCACACAATCCTTTGAGAATGTACTTTTTGTTTAAACGGACAATCAAGGATAAATAAACAATTTGTGATTGTGGAATACTGTTAGTATTAGCATAATTTAAATAGAAAAACAAAATGAAATCCATAAAAAAATTGTTTGTAAATGTTTCTTTTACCTTTTTAGTCAATAATAAACAGAAACAATTTTGGGGAAAAAAATTTTTCCGGATCCCCTGCATAATGTCCGCACCTCGGATTATTGGTCAAAAATATAGTAAAAAAAAAAATACAGGATTTAATTTACAGCTTGCTACCCTAGATAAATTGTAGTTAAATACACAGTTCAAACAATTGTGCAACTGTACATCCCTCCCCCCTCAGCAAATGATTTTGTAATATTTTTTTGTGCTTACATCCAAATTTTTGTAACTAAACAAATAATTTTTAATGTTAATTTACATATCACCCCATCTTTTAAATACCCTGCAGCTATTCCAACTCCAGAGAAGAAATGTCGTAAAAACAAGGTTTTGCTTCTGCACATTTCTCAGCAGGATAGCCTATCAGTAAATACTGCCATGAGCTCATAAGACCACAAGCTCCTGCAAATTTTTTTTTATTATACTGGAGCAGATATTGTAAAACCATTACGTAGATTTGTTGAAAATGGTTCTCTGTGTAGATAAATATTTTAAACACAAACATTACATAATTTTGGCAAATTATGTATCAACATTAGTAAGATTTCTTTACGTTGATTAATACAAAATATTATTTTAAAAAATTAGGTTACCTTTCATAGTAAAAACTATCTACCTCAAATCTATGAGACTATTTTACGATATCTGCTCTCGTTCGTAATTAAGAACTAATAGTAACAAAAAATGTATACACTAGTGTTATGTGCATCACTAATTTTGGTTTCTTTTGACAAGAGTCTTGTAAACCATTTCCACAAAATGCAACGAACATCAAATCTACAAGATCGCGAGAAGGCATCCATACTTGGTGTTCTATTTTTTTTACGGCAAGGGTCTGCCATATTTACAGTTCAGGGGTACCACTACAATTGGAAGACATCCGTCTTGTGATAAAAATTTATATTTTAATGATAACTTATCTTATTTTCCTGCAAAATGCTATGAAAATTGGAACCCCATTGAAAAAAATGTAATTTTAAAATTTAGTAAAAAAGGGGGGGGGGGGGAATTTGCCTCAGTCGATTTTACGAAGGTAGCGATTTTACGAGTGTTATAAGTGGAACTGTCAGTATTTGTAAAATCGAGGGTCTAGTGTACTTTAAATAATTAATGCAATGGAATCAAGTTGCTGAATGTGCAACATCTCTGCTTCGCTAACAAGAACTTTATTACTTTCCCAACAAGGCACTCTTGTCCCACTTTACTATGCCAGCAGAAGAATTTCCTGAGCAAATTATTTTCCTGTGTTGCAATGTCATAATCATGTCAACATTTAAAGCAAATTCAGGGGTGTAAATGACTGAACACTGAGAGAGAGAGGATGTAAAATTACTGGGATGTATTCCAATGTACTGAGACAGAGGCTAAATATATGAATACAGTGGTAACACTATTGAACTAAGAGTATCAAACGTGCACATTCACGAGAAACTCTGTGTGGTCCCAATATTTAATTATCCGCAATGTAAGACCACGTCAATCAGAAATCCACAAGTATTGAAATATTTTGTCAATCCTCAAAGAACGATGAGTAGATACAGGATTGTAGTTATCTGAATAAACTACCAGTTTTTACCTTAGAAGAATCAAGATTAAAGTTCGTCCCGCAGGTGGCTGGTGCAAACCGTAAAAATAAATAGCCAACAGCGTTCTGACTGCAAGTGAGTACAAAACCAGGTTGCAGCCATCTAAATGCAGTGCCCTCATAAGACATTTGTTTTGCAGAATGTCATACTGAAACTGAACATTCGAGATTCTCAAGCAATTTTAACATTGTTTTCTTCACATACATAATTTTGTTTTTCTCTTACTGCAAAAATCACAGTGTTGTGTTATTTCCAATTATGCATACTACATGTTTTATTACCTTAAGTGAGATAAAATTAAATTATGGATATCAAGTAATGGTACATTCACTGCACACTACACTGCTCGTAATTCTGTTAGCTTGAAACAATTTTGTTTCGTACTCACTTTTAAAGGAACAAAAAATGTTTTTTTGCAGTACAATACTTGCTACTGCTGGCATCAACCCTCGATCAAAAAATCAACTCTTACTCAAGTAAAACACATAAAATACATATCTTGAAGGAACTAGAATAAATCATTTTCTTAAAAATGTAGACTTACCTTCATTATTACATAGGTATATCACATAGAAAAAATAATACAAAAACAGTTTCATACCTTCTAAATACATATGTACACATCTCTTTTGGGCATGGTTTCCCAAAAATCATCTGAAACATAATATATACACAGTATCTATACAAAACTTGATAATGTTGGTATAAGCATATACAGTCTGTATTCTGTATGTCTACCTGATATTGGCATTTCATTTTTGAAAACAGTATGTCAATACAATGGAGCTGCCATGCATGTTGTGCAGAAGAAAAATGCCAAAATCAGGCAAACATAGTGTACAGACAATTATTGGCTGTATAAGTACAGTAGTTTTAGATTCTAGACAACATTAATAGTTGGCCATATGTACAGGAACAATTCTATGGCAACAATAACAAGGTAATACGTAGTCTAGAATTCTCTCGACAAGCCAAAGTCTCTCCCTATCATGCTTTTGACCGTGAGAATGAGGATAACAGCAGGATGCACATGATCTTAGAGGAAATGTTCCAACCATTTAAAAATAATGCAAAGGGGGTATATTATCAGGATGACTACCTCTTCTGTTTACCTTAAATTTCTTCAAAATAGGACCTTATGTATAAATATTGTACTTCTGGTGTTCCTACACTTGTACTTCCTTTACAGGGTAATGTGAAAACCACATGATTTATCTGAGATGAACTTATTTTACCTACCTCCACAATGGCTACTGTTAGTTACCATCTACAAATTGGCATTCCTGCAGCACTGTCTGCTCCTACACAGCATCTGTAAGTGTAGCAACCGCTGATCAGTACTTGCTTCAAACTACATACTGTATGTACTGTCTCTGTGGTTATAAACTATGTATGTTGGTCCTCCCAGGACTGCTTATATGAGAGCATTCCTTTCAATGGTATCTGTCAGAAGTTACGTCTATTTTCTGATCAATCTAGCATTGACTAACACATCAAACCTCTACTAGCAGCATCCCACCTTGTGACAAAAACTATCAACATTACGGCAGTGATTAAATGTGTCAACTCTTTTCACCAAGATTGAAAGAGTTCAACACTGAAGATTACTAATAAAGTAAGTTTAGGTCCATAAAAATTTTTGAAACAACTAAAAAAATGTCTTTGTACATGAAACTTTTTTTAAAAACATTTCTGTTGAAATGACACTGCTTAAAAGCCAGGGCTAGCAAGCTCTGGGCGTAGCAGGTGGGCCTCGAGCCTGAGTGACGACTTGGAGCACGCGACGACCACTTTCACGATGTTGAATATCTGGACTATCTGCACGGACGAGACAGGGACGGCAGACGACGGCTTCCAGTGCAGCTCCAGCGTAGATACCTTGCCTTCTGGCTTGAACACCGAGTCTAGGTCTGGCAAACTCTGCAAGCATCAGTTCAACATCATCACTGCCCACAACTATAGTCAAATAGTCACGCAACCTACGTGCCGACACTGGTTCCCTCATGTGCTTATTAACTGAACCTTTGACAATAACATATTATGCATGTAGTACCTCCACAGGTTGTGTGAACTTTTGATAAAATTGTAGTAAGAGATCTGATTATAAACTATTCACAATAAACAGAGTACTTCTGAAGAGCACCTAGTCGAGATAAATTGTATCCCAAAATATATGTGCCATCATTCACCGGTTGAAGAAACTAGTGTGGCTAGTGGAACATCTTGAATGCACAGCTGCATGGAAAAAAAAAAAAAAAAAAGTGTAGTCTGCCTACGTTTTTTGCATGCTCACCTGACAAGTAGAACTCTGTTAAGTACTTGTTCATTTCTCTCTAAATGTTATCGTAATAAGTAGCCTAGTGATCTTTACCTGTCTTTCTCTTTGTTTAAAATCCTACAAGTGGCCACACACGTTGAATTTTTAGTACGATGAACTATACATATATACTATGTTAACTCCTTGGACTGCAATGTTTATATGTATAACTAAGGGAAACAAAACTATGTACCTGAAAGGTACAAAAAAATAACCAGGTCTTCAAAAGTACTCACTTTACAGTAGGGGTGTGCGAAATTCGAAATTTTGAACATTTTTCGAATAGTAAATTTGTATTATTCAAATTCGAAAAAACTAATACCACATTCCTAAATTTCGAAGTATTCAACCCATTTCGAATATTGAATTTTAAACAATTTCTTAAAACAATCTGAGGTGATAACAAGGCTATTTCTACTTACAAGCATAATGTAATTTACGGATTTTACCATTTTCGCGGATATTTAAAGGTTAAAATAAATATAAGTAAAGAACTGACATTCATGGATATTTACATATTCACGTGTGGCGTCACATTCTTGTCCATTTATATACTCGCGCATACTCACTTTGCACTTGAAGCGTAGCGATCTTCGTTAAATGAAACATCTCTATACTGTATATACAAGATGGCGGCAGTGGTATAAAATCACGGCCGTGGTGTAGATCGCAGTAGCGGCAGCGAGCGAAAGTTCAACGTCTACGTAGTTACCGTGCAAATATATCTATGAAATGTTGTTAAACGCCGTTTGTTTACACATGACGCTGTTTATTTACATAAATATTTGCTGCAGGGAAGTTAATAATTATATTATTTTCGTGAATTAAAGAAGCAAAAAAATATTGTTGATCCTTACCGATGTTGCACAGAGTGAGAACACGAATTAAAATGGCGAAAACATGGGGAAACATTATTTTCAGCTTTTGGTGTGGTCTGCAATTCAGAATTTAACGTGACCAAAGTGTGGATCGAAGGCATTTGTTGGGATGAAATTATAACGTTTCATGCTAGAACTTTATGTACAGCTAATACTGTGACATTGTTAACATTTTTGTAAGTAAGCAGGACCTGAATGAAATGGTTACCTAATATGAATGTCGTATGCGCAATTTTTTTTTAATTACTGAGATGTGTGTTTGCTAATATAATTAGCCGATTGAGAACATTCAAAATGTCTATAAAACTATTCTACAAATGTTTCCATATATGAAACACGTAGGAAGTTTAACTGTTATTTTACCAAAATTAGTTCGAATAGTGATCAGTCTCTCTCAACATTAGCATTACATTGTTTCCTGCACACAAAGATCTAATTTTTCATAGTATTGTAATACTTCACTACATACTAATATAGCTTTCAAATTTCTGTAGGCCTACTAAGATTCTTCTAAAAATATTACAGAAAAGTATTTTTTTTTAACCTTTATACATGTAGGCAAGTAAACTATCAGCTATGCCATCTGTAGTAAGCACTTAGTATGTACAAAAACTTTATTTTGTCTCACAAATATAATAAGAGAAGAAAAAGCAGAATACTGCTGTAAGAACAGGTAGAAAGTAACACAAACTAGCATGTTTTAAGAATGTTCAAGGTTATTAAGTAAACACTGCTAAATTTTGATTCTTTTATTAATAAATCAGAGTGGATTTCTATATCTCCATAAAAATGTGAAAGTATGAAGTGGCAAATATATACCTAATTTAAAGAAACACTATTCGAAACACTAAAACCACTACTCGCTCACCCCTACTTTACAGTGACTAGCATAAAGAGTTTACTATAGAAACCAAACAGAGGTGAACTAAACTCGTCTAACTTACCAGAAAAAAATTTGCTGCTCTTAGAGTCTTGCTCCCGTGCTGTTTTCGCAATAATTTCTTTTAAGCTAAAATGATAGGAGATATCAAAAATCTGTTCAGCAGTTTTGTTTAAAATAGTTTTCAATACACTGGCTAATTTTTCAAGAAAGCAAATACTATGGTTCAACTAATTACGTAATTAATGAAGTTTTTGTTCAATGACTTTTTAGTCAAAAACTTACAATTTCTGGTCTTGAAAAAAATTAGCTATCACGGATAAACACTTTTTAAACACAACTGCCAAGCACATTTATGATATCTGCTCTCATATATGCTAAAAAAAAAAAAACTAATTATTGCAAAAAAAAGCACAAAACAGGGGAGTGGGGCCTTAAAGTATGCAACTATAGTGATTGATGTAACACAATAACAACATTTCAGAAGGAGTATAGAAATTATTTTGTCTTTTATGCTCAAAATAAGGGATGGTAACGAAGATAGGCAACCCTTGGCAATATGACTCTCACTGCACTGGAGTTGTCCTAATGTTTGTATGTGGGAAACAAAGTAAATGTGTTGTTATTTATTTATATATTTTTTATCCACCATTTGATCCCATTAATAGCATATTGCTACAGGGATGTAGGTTTTGTCATATAATTTATCTCAAACAAGATCAGTTAAATTTTACACATACATCACATAATAACAATTTCTACAAAGCTTTGACATATAAAACATTTGTTATACTTAACAGTTCTCAAAATATTATACATACCAACTAAACTATCAATTATATGTGATACCATTTATAAATATGTACATACACATCAATATACAAACAGTAAAACCTCTTTATAACACCTTTTATAACCAACACCTCTCTATAACAAACACCTCTCTATAACAACCACCTCTCTATAACAACCACCTCTCTATAACAACCACCTCTCTATAACAACCCTTTCCTCAAGAACCGTGGGGTTTTACTGTACAATTAAACTCCTTTATAAAGACCCTATTCTAGAGAACCATGAGGGGTCTTTATAGAGAGGTTTTACGGTATATATTTAATATATATTGACTACAGTAGAGTCTCGTTATAGCGAAATGTCACGGTTCTGGGTTCGAACTTTGTTATAGCAGTGTCTTCGCTACAGCCGAATTTGGCCAATTCTGACCCCTAAACCCAAAAATTGCATTAAAACAGTCTTTAATATTATTTAATTACAAAGTAGTACCTACGTTATTAAATTTTAGCATGCATGCTATGATGATAATTCTGTGTGCGCTTTCACACTGTGGCATGCGTAGAATAATTTGTGCGCTTGCCCGAGACATATAAAAGTCAGCTTGGACGGGTGAATGTAATTGTTCACTTGCCCGTTGGGCAGGTAACGCTAGTGTTACATGCCAGCAAAAATAAGCGACACCAACATTGGTAGTTGCTTTATTTTCACGCACTAGTCGTGACCTGTGTTTAGTGGCTGCACGAAGTTAAGTTCGAAGCCAATTAGTAGTAACAGAAGTGCGTGCACGTGTATGCACTGACTTTGAGTAAGTTCACAAATTTGAGATTTTATTCCGGCAGTGTGCCGACAGAAAACATGTCTGACCAAAACATGAGCGCTACTAAATCAGATAGACAGTTCGTTGAAAAGCAATGTTAAAGCTAGACATGCTCGTTTTCACACACGGCCCACACCACCTGCGATTTTTTTTCTTCCCCTTCAGCTATCCAAACAGACTCGTTCCAAGACAAAAAAAATGTGACTTACTATTGTTCCCACGCTATTCCTGATGGTGTGTACAATACTTTAACTATGCAACAGCCAGCCCGCAAGGATTTATTGCTCCTCGCTCAAGTTTATGGGACGTATAGTGTGTTAAATTATAATTTATGACTAGTGTACATTAAATGTTGAAATTGCCATTAAACTAAAAGATAAAAACACATACAGCGGACTGCGTAAGCATGAAGGTGAATGAGAGACATGTATTCGTATTAAACTCTCTCATTTGTGCGAGTATCCGAGCAACCCTCTTCTTGTAAACCATACACAGGATCTAGGCCCAAGCAACAGAGCAGCGGGCTGATGCACCCGGCCACGTCGCCGAGGATCAAGGCACTCTCTCGGAGAATTTATCATTTCCTAGGAGACTCCCATTTTATCGCCGTTCCTTCGAATTTGCGAAAATTCCGGGCCTCTAATTATAGCTGAATTCTAACGAACATACAGTACTTTAAATAAACTTTCCTGCTCGCGATGTTAACCTTTTTCCATTTCATTCCTTCAAAATTATTTTTAAAAAAAAATTTTTTGGCGGGCATTGAGAATACTATTGCAATTGCGTTGCTGTAGTAGCCAATGTCGTAGTTGCGGGGCTCAACTGTACGTATATCAAAATCCAATACCGTAATCCAAAGTCGTAATTCAAAGTCTAATCCTAAATCGTAATCAATAACTAAAATCAGAAACGCAAGCTGTGTGTGAAACTAAACACGGTTGAAAGCAGAATGATTAGCTACGGAAAAGTAGCCAACGATCACCTGGATTGAAAAGTGGTGGGGGAAATAAAGGGCACAGTTCTGTTTTTAGAACAACGCGCGCTTGAGTTTGGGGAGGGAAGCGAGGTGTTCAGGCAGAAGCATGACTCATGTGACAGTGCCAGCGGGCTGGGTTGGGGGGAGGTGTGGCGGTGCGAGGGGTGCATCCGGCTAACAAATACCTACTCACTTCACAAGGTCACGTACATCGCCGCAAGCCTGCTTCACATGGTCACGAATCTCGCTGCAAGCCTGCTTCACACGACTCACCGTACATGTTTCTACTCATAAAATTCACATTTTCATGGAATAGGGTAAAGTCCTAGAAAAAGTTTTTAATATTTACCTCATTCTTCAGAATTATTTCGGCACTAAATGCAGCCAGGCAAAGCAATAGCTCCATGAACATTGTAATTTTCAAATTATTCAGCTTTAAAAACGCCATATTTTCAAACGCCACCATAAATATTGAAAACACATTCTTATTGGCTAACACATTTATGACGTATGTAGTCTTCCTTGTTTCGGTTAGCCACCGCATGCCAAGCTCTATTGTGTGCATTCAAATTTTCCAACTACTAGTACTTAAAAACTAATAAAATCTAGCGAACCCAGTTACGTATAAGTTAATTTGGGGAATTCACCTGTTGTTTGGGCATGCGTGGTTGTAGATTTGGTAGTCAACTACGAAGATTTATTTCACTTGAGTTGATTTTAAAGGAGTGAATACAGCAATGTAGGCCTATTAGTGGCTCTCTCACATTTAAACGTTTTAGTTATAGGTTTGAGTTTATGTAAATTTAATTTAAATTTTAGAGAGATAATAACTTACTAGTTTAATGTTTCAGATCCGATATATAATCATAAGTTTAGGTTCGAAAGGTCAGACGAATGAAGTTCACACGAGTACAAAAAGTGAACCTGTCAAGCTAATACTATTTGGAATGCGTTTAACCAAACCTGGCACAGACTACGATCGATCATTCTGGTTGCACTGCGCAGTGTGGATATGGTAGGTTAATGAATTATTTTTAAGTAGCCAATAATCGTAAAGCAAAAACAACAGTCCCTGGCAAATAAACACAAAATTGCCCACCAATAAAAACATAGAAGAGAACAGAAGGTGGCGCATTAACAAACACACAAAACCAGAGGAAGCTGAACAGTACCAACATTGGCAAAGTACGCATTGAAGCACAGTAGCACGCAACAATCACGTGATCAGAATTGCTCAACTGCATCGAAATCAAGCGGTGAAATACAGAAATCACGCACTGCAACAGCAGCAGCGCGTGACACAAAGACAGATGTAAGACAGAACAATGGGCAGAGGAATGTAGAGCTCAGCAGCTACTGTCCTGCTAAGAAAAAACACTGCAGCGAAACTAGGGTCGGCTCCAGAATGTAACATGAAAGAATAGCTGTAATTGAAAGTGAACTTTCTGAAATGTCATTAATAAATTTTATATATATATATATATAAAATAAATAAATACATACAAAATAAATACATCTCGGGGCAAGTTTTGCAAGACCCTGCCCTCCCCTCGAATTATCGGCCAATCATGTACAGTACCGCAAGGAGCATATACAGGACAAAGTTGGCACTCCCAGGTTAATCTTCGCATCTTATTTTCTGGGCCATTTTGGCCTCACTAACGATTTTATGTTGCCAACCACGCAGCTCGAAATCGTACTGGAAATCGCCTGCTCAATTTTATATTAATTTAATAAAACTCTACCAAAGAAAACAAATAAAATAAAATTTTTTGTTACACCATGTAAACTTAAGATGCTGGTTTTCTTTACTTATGAATATTTTCAGTTTAACAAAGTTTAAAGAGAATTTAGTTTTCTCCCTGCAAATCAACATCGTTAGCTGCGTAGGCAACCCTACTTATTTTTTAATTTAATAATGCAGGACATTTATTGGGAGCTTTAAATGTATATACATGTATGTGTCAGTAATTTATTCGAACATATCAACTATGGTATGACTTTGTACAAGATTTTTTGGGGAAATGTTTTGGTTATGCTGTCCGCAACAAGGCACTCAAAATTTTACTACACACATTTTTTTAGCTGTACATTCAATACATCACACAAATATAACAATGAACGGCACTCGAGATACATAAAACACTAAACTCTCACCTTCAAAATAATTATTATTCAAGGAAATTACAATTTGAAGAACACAGCTTCTCACAACACGTACATGGTACGGACAAAAATCAATAAAATTGAACGATCAGGTTGACAAACTCAACAAGTAAAAATTTCCATCAAGCTAAATTTTTAAATGTAAACTGTCTGTTACTTTATAATGTTACTATTTTACACTTATATTTATAAATGTAACACAATTGTGCACATTAATTACAGAAACTTTGCCAAATATATGTTTTCAATTCATTTTGTAGTATTTTTCGGAGTCATCACAAAGTTAGTAATACACAATCGTTAGTGCTCAAATACGAGGTCGTAGGCCATATCTAGTGTCACCTCCCTGAAGTATCATGACGTCTCAGGGACATCAATATGGCGGTTCACGTTTTTGCCGCGCAAAACAGACTGCTCATTTTATTTAAGTTTTTCTGGAGTTACACAGATGCAATGAAAGAAAGTATGGTACCGTTGTTCATTAAAGTAAATGCACTTTTAAATAAAAATATAATAAAGAAATAGGAATTTTCCCTATTCTTTTGCAATTTTTTGACGGCTTCTCAAAAAGTGGCTATAATTGTGTTTTCGCTATTTCCGTGTTTACTATGATGGTATTCTACTGTATAAAACTTCCTAAGATCTTTCTTAAATTCTTCTTCTTTTTCAATCAATTTTATACTACCAGGTAATTTATTATATAGTCTAGAGTATGACCCTGTGTTAAATTCCTTTAGAGAATGCAGCTGTATTATGCCATTTAGGTTTAAATTTATGGTAGTTTCTGGTATTATACGGAGCTGAATTTTTAATTTCTACAAAATTAGGTTTTTTTTACGGATCTCCAGTTTCCCACCCCTTGTACTTTTTTTCACTATTTCAGACAAATCCACTATCGACTGAACACTACCAAGCAAAGCAACAAGAACACAAAGGCCTCTTAAGACTTACGTTTGTATAAATCCTAACGTTGCAGCCCATGGAGAGTAGGATGACATCAAACGAGTAGTCCTTGACGTCCAACACGACGGCGTCTTCGACGAGAGGGCCAAACTGGGCTACGTACATGGCAAGGAATAAATCGCTACTCTGTTCCCCTGCCCGCTTCGCATTGAACTTCTGCTTGTTGCAATTCGCAGCAATTCTAAGCAAAACATCATCGTATGTTGAACTACAGCACTCGTGAAATAAACAGCTTGCTTTTATAAAATATAGGTATCTGCTGATGAACAACCAACTTGGCTTTGCAAAGATTGTGTCAATCAAGGGCAAACCATTATAAAAAAAATTTTTTACTGCTTATAATTTTCTGTACATAATATTTTGTAAATGTTTGTCAATTGTGGATAGAAAGACCAGCATTAATTAAATCATATATTTTTTCCCAGGTGACTAACATTCAGTACACTCAAAACCACCTTAGAATGCTGCATTCAAAATGGTGAATAAAAGTAATTAAATATTTATACGGCAATGTCAAAAAAATCTTGTTAAAAGCGATTGTGGGAAGGTGAAAATATGGGTGAATGGGCAGATGGATGTAAACATGAGCAGACCTATTACAAACAGATGATTGGTTAGAATGAGCTAGGTGACCAGGCAAAGTAACAAACTAATAAGCAGATGAATTGGTTTCACTGGGACTGGATGGATGCATCAACCTGATATGGATGAATTGATGGAAAATCCCTTGATCTCTTGGAGAAAAAAAATTTACAAAATTGAAACAAGTTTTGAGAATTTCTAATTACCCAAAGAGTACATTTTCTGAGTGTTTTCACATAGTATGTAAGATTGCACGAAACAGACTAAATAAAACGCAAAATACTTTGTCAAGATAAAAAATGACATCTAACAGACATACACAAACAAAATAAAATATTTTAAAGTATCAGATGAAGCTATATAATTTTTTACTGAAACTCTCTGAAAGTAGACATACACCTACACTCTATAACTACAGTACATACTCAGTCCACTCTGCAAAGTACATATGTATATTGTACGTACTTGTGCACTTTGTCTGGAGTCCAGTCCGGCTTGTCAATGTAACCCATAGTTGCCGCTAGTAACCTGTGCACCATGACATCTGCATATCGACGAATGGGTGAAGTGAAATGTGTGTATAACGGAACACTGAGAGCATAGTGCCAAAAATCGTGTTCCTTATCTGCCAAACTGCCACAAAAATACCTAGCGCGCTGAAACAAACAAACTTAGTCTATAGGAACATCACAAAATATCTATTCACATAATAACAAATAACTAGCATCACATATTTCAAAACTTCTTAAACTAATGAATTCTGCATTTGCTTTGGATGGATATTCGCCCACTTTTTGTGGTTTTTTTTTTCTTTTTATAGTAGTTATGGTTAAACTGAAAATTTTCTTTGGCTTTTTAGTTGCATCAAAATCACAAACAAAATTATTTGTATAAAAAAAGTTTATATTTTTGTAATCATATTTATAGTTTCCAACTCAACAGAATGTTAGACTAACAAGGTGCTTGAACTGCATTGCCATGTGTTTGAAATAAGTGCTAATTTGCATTATGTATCTTAATTTAAGTCCACACCTGGTACGTTTTCAGAGCAGTTGAAATTTTTTTTAAGTAACATAAATTTCATATCCCCACATTGTTTTGTCACAAATATATCATTATTTCTACCTAATTGTTTTTAGTAGCAGTACACCTTACAGTCTTTCTGATTTTTGCACCTAAAGAACCATCAATTTTGTCATGAAAATAAGCCAAAATCAAGCAAAATACTTTTTTGTCAATAAAATGCATTATTTTGCAAAACATCTACAGTACATATAATTGCACATTGTATGACTGCTTTAAGTCTTCATATTGTTCAAAGAATTCCATTTTTTAAATTTTAAAATTTTTTTTGCACCAGTGCGAAAAAAAAAAAACTACCCAGCATGGTCTTAAGTGAGTTCAGTTAAATAATATTTCCTAAGGAGAAACAATTCCAATAGGTAAGGTAAATGGACTTTACGTCTCGTCGACAGGGAGTTTGAAACAGTGACAGGAGCTGGAAGAGAAGTTGGCCACGGTCTTTGTTAAGGGACCAACCCAGCAATCGTGCCTGCAATGATTTCAGGAAATCATGGAAAACAGTTTTCAGGATGGGCGGAGCCAGGGATCGAACCCGGACTATAGATTTCTTGTATTTGTTTGTCTGAAAATGTCAGAAAAGTGAAGTAGATCCTGTTCTTGTGGCAACCCTGTACATACATGCACATACACACACACACACATGCAGGTAACCCATACTCAGCAGGAATCTAGCATACAGCACAAACACAAAATGTCTCACCGCCATTGGCTTGGCACAGAGGCAGTTGAGCACCATCATGCGTGCTTGACTGTACATGTCGGAGCCACAGTACTGGGTCAGCGAGTCCTGCAGGCTGCCCGCAGAGGAGACATCCAGGTGGATGCCAACAGAGCCCATCGTTGTCTGTAGCTCCTTCATCATGTGCTTATGTGGCTCCGAGTGAGAGCGCAGGAAGCAGATGTCCGGGAAATGTTCCTTCAGATGCATCGCTACCGTTATGTTCGCCAGCAGCATGAACTCCTCAATCATTCTACAAGCATATATAGAGAAAAATCATCTTCCTGGGGACTCTACAACAGTACTTGTGAAACTGCATTATTTAAAACATAATAAGGTGAGGATCACAAGCCATGTTGGAATTATTGGTTAATCACATCTCTTTGGTTTGAAATATTTGTTTAAAATACATAATATACTATAGTACATAATCATGTGTTAAAATATATTAATTAGTTCAATATTACTTTTAAATAAAAAATAGAAACTTGCCCTTTCATAGTCATCAGGTAATGGCATATAGATAAATCCAAAGGTATTTATACAGTGTTAAAGCTCTATTACACTGCAATTTTAGTAATTTCAACAAAAAGAATGTTCTGATTTGTAACTGGGAAATTCAACATGGGTGGAACCCACCCTAATATGGTTCTCTTACCCTTTAAAGTAAGATGATAAATGAAATGTTACTACTTAATGCTACAACAGGAAGAGGAGAAAGAGAGAGAGAGGAAGAGGAGAGGGAGACCTGGAGACATGAGGGGCACGGGTGAAAGAAGGGCAGGAGGAGGGAAGAGGGGTAGGTGGTGACAAGAGAGGCAAGAGGATAGATGAGTGGTACGGGAAGGGAAGAGGAGCACAGGGAGGGAAGAGGGGTAGGTGGAGAGAAAAAGGGCAGGTGGAGGGAAGTAGGGCAGGTGGAGGGAAGTCGGGCAGGTGGAGGGAAGTAGGGCAGGTGGAGGGAAGTAGGGCAGGTGGAGGGAAGTAGGGCAGGTGGAGGGAAGTAGGGCAGGTGGAGGGAAGTAGGGCAGGTGGAGGGAAGTAGGGCAGGTGGAGGAAAGAGGGACATAAGGAAGAGGGGCAGAGGAGGGTGGCATAGGCGTGCGCACAGGTAGGGCCGGGTGGGCCTAGGCCCTACCTAAAGTTTCGAAGGGGCCCTTTGAGCTGGGCATAAAAAATATTAATTTATATATTTAATTAAATTTCCTACTATCAAACACGCCAGTCGGCCGGCAGCGCGTACCTACAGACACCGTAATTACCGTCAACAATGCACATTTATCAGGTCCACTCTGTGTGTATTTAATGACGCTGTGGCTAGGCTTTGAGGGTTGAGGAGCTCCACTTGGACTACATAGGAGTATAGGACGTGCCGGGTGCCGAGCTTCAGCTGCTTGATGCGCCGGGCCGTGCCAAGTGCTCAAGCTGTAGCAAGCCAGAGTGGGACAGCGGCCGAGTGTGTCTCTGTTAGTTGAGGTACTTAATATTCATTAATCAGTAGTTTATGGGCGGAATTCGTAACATTGAAATGTGCATTTTCCCGACTGAAGTAATTATCTCTAGTTTTACGAACTGTCACAGTGTAACATTTATTTAAATGTTAATTGTTACTGAAATCGGAATGTAAACAAGTAAAAGAGGAGAGAAATTCCGCTGTCGGGTGCACAGAAGAGGAAGGCAATGGCGAGCACGAACGTAATACTTGTTCAATGAATATTGCTGCTGCATTC
>PNEQ01015903.1:0-20837 GCA_003012365.1 Medauroidea extradentata
ACATTGTTTGTTTCTAGTTTCCGAATTTAATCATCGTAAGTCTGTATGGTATTAGAGAAGTGGAATGAAGGACATCTTCACTTACATGTGATTAATGAACTTATTGTGCATTGGATTAACTTGTATGTATTGAGATCTTAAATATAAATTGATTGAAATCTCCCTCCTGGCTTGTTTCCGTGTAGCTAGCGTATTTCCTGGTCCCAGTGTCGAGCTATAAGTGAGTTCACGAGTGTTTTTAAGGAGTGTAGGATTGCTCCTGGGTGCGTGGTTACACTCGGCGCATATTCAACGGCCTGGTGTTAGCTGTGAGCCTACGATCCACGGGTGCAGCGTATGGTACGAAAGGAAAGAAACCTATTGAAAAATATTTATGTTGATGTAATCAATATTTTGTACTAAATATTCACACTACTAGAATACCATTTCAAGTAACCCATATAGCCATATTCGTTATTTTTCGTCGATATTTTCATCTCTACTGCAAGACACGCGAATGCTCTGCAGCGGCTGCGTATATTGCACTTCATTGGCAGTTGTCAGTACTTAAGAGAGCTCGCTGTACTGTGGCTCATTCTAGCTGAGCAATGAAGCACTATCTCTGTCTTTGTTCTCAGTGCTGTCACATGCGCACGCGACTTGGTGCTGCTGTGTTCGGCCCGGCTGCGTCACAAGCTCTGCACGTTCCAGCGGGCCAGCAGCCACTGTACGTACAGACCGCACGTGACGGTAATGTCGGTGTTGTGTATGTACTGCTTACGAACTACAATTTGGCATTAATGGTTTTTCATATTTATATTTCTATTGTGATTAATTCTTCTGACAGCCACATTTGTCCAAAAATGTGCAGGTGGTACATGGGTAAATATGGTATGTAGGGGAGTAATTTAGTGTGGATAAATAGTGTAAATACTAGGTGGCAGGGAAATATTCTCCATAGCAAACAAGAGCTTTAGTAAAAGTTTGTTTCTACATTTTTATAAAGAGCATTGTCAAGAGGTAACCATGTAAAAATGTTGTTACGAGTATTGTAATGCTTACACATTGCTACTTCTACCAAGTTAATTGTTATCATATATACTGTAAACCATATTATCGCTAAATTAATTTGATATAAACTATTTGCATCTTATTTTCAAAATTCTCTAATTACTGTAATTAACACATTATTTTCATTACCACTGGTAACAAAAATTTAGAACTACCTAGACGTGTATATTTACCAAGTTCTAAAATTGTTGAAACTATCAAGTTGTAGATGTGTCACTGTAGGTCTAAGCATTACTAATATATATTTTGCTAGCAATTCTTTTAATTGCCAGTGTTTCTATTTATTTTTAACTGTTAATACTACAAAAAAGTGATTTAAAAAAACTTTCAGAAGCTAAGTTTGCATAAATGTTTCGTTAATGTTCTGTAATGTGAAAATTATTAGATTATATTATCCCTTATTCAAAATGAAGTATTGTTTGGAATAACTAACATACATGAATATGTTTTAACATCCATGTGAACTAACCAAAAAGCATTCAGAACTGGCAGTTTTGGTGTGTACAAATTTTAATTATTTTGTAATTTATCTAAGAGGTTATAATGTAATTTTATTCTTGTAAATTATATTTCCAGCATAGTGAAATAATTTAGTGAAACACAATCTCGAAGCGGCTTTATCTCACGCTGCTACCAAATCACACTGCAATGAATATTGTGGAATGTTTCAAACAAGTTACTATATATTTCACTTTAAATAGTTGTTCATCATCATCAATACGTATTTGTTTAAAGTAAGTAAATCCACCCTAAATGAAATCCACGCGATTGCTTGAAAATACTTGCATCTTCATTGCACCTACATTTCAATCAGCATTCTGCATTGCTCTGCATCTGCCATAGTACAGAGAGTGTACAGCAGTTAAATACCATTGTTTAGCTAGGATAGAGACAACTCGTGTAGATACTGTTACCTTGCTGTGCGGAGAGCTGTAGAGGACGGAGTGTACTGGGGCGCGGCGCTGCCACAACAACTCACAACCCTTGATGCCATCACCCTGCAGGTGGACGGTCATGTGGGGGTTGGTACGCCTGCAGGCCTGCCACGCACTTGCGCACACTGCTGTGAGGACTGCGTCGCTGGGACTGTAGCAGTTCTGTAGTAAGTGCAAGTGCCTCAGTTGAACCTCTGCTAGCAGTTCTAGTACGTCTTCACTGAGGCTCTGCGGGCTGATCACCAACACCTGCCGCCATCATCTCTCTCTCATACATCATATGCTATCTTCACCTCTCTATTGCCACTTCCTTCTCTAACTACCATCAACTACAGGCTCTTCACTATGAACTGAACACTTAGCACAACTTGTAGTCACAGTAATTACAAATATGTTTTATAGGGACAATATACGTTAACTTTAGAGAGTGTTGAAATGTTTACACTGGTTTTTAGTTACGTGAATCTTTTCACATTAAAAATAATAAAGATGGCTACCAAACGACTGAAAGAAAACTTAATGTAGTGCTGACTTTATTGTGAATGGCCTATACTAAGAATTTTCTACAAAATTAAAATACATATTACATGTCACAATCTTGTGTTAGAGCATGCTAAAAGTCACAATTTTCTGTTCCCTGCTCGTACAAATAATGAAAACTAGGTACGTATCATAATCATAGATATTAAATAATTTATATAAACAACAAAAGCACTGAACAGTTATTTGTGATTCGAAAAAAATGAGCAGGTCAGGACTGGGGGTCTCTTGTCAAGTGCTTCGGTCGACCTGGAGTGGACAGGGGGTAGATTTTAGTATGGAAATCTCTCTCTTTCTATCTTGTGCATCAGTAACTTTGATTTTGCTGCCTGATGGTTGGGCCACTCTCTCAACTGGCCATCAGGAGCACATGCCTGGTGACGTTGATGGTTGTCCGGGGGAGGGGGAGGGGACGGTGGGCCTGGTGTGGGCCGGCGGCCCATTTCACTTGGCGAGCATGTCTCTTCAAGGTCGGTAGAGTCAAGCCGGGGTGCAATGTCGCACCAGTCCGAGCTTCCAATGTAATGGGCCCTCGCTTACGGCTTTTGAGTGTTGAGCTAATCAGTGAAGCATCTCTGGTAGTCAAGTATTATTAGGTTAGAGGAGAGTATTCCTCTGGGTTCTGAATTCTCATGGGCTGCAACTTTATGACTTTGCTATCACGTGAAGTGGTGACGAGTGAAGACATCAGGAACTAGGCTGCGCATTTGGAGGTTTGGACTACCCTCCTTGACTTTGGCAAGTTGTTACAAGTGTGAAACATGGGAATTTTACACTCATCAAGGGCGACCTGCTCGGCGTTTGTCGACGTCTCACCCTCCGACCTAGGAAATTTAACAGAATTCGTGCCAAAGTGTCTTTCCTGTTAAATGGCAGTTTGGTTGGATGCAAGCATGAATCTGATGAGAACGGGAGTTTGAATGACAGCGGCTCGATGTAATCACATTTTGGATTCGCTTAAGCTTTAGTTGCTTTATTACGAATCTGTCAAATGAGTAAATTGGGAGAATTACTATCAAATGTGTACTTTTATGTGTTATATTCAATGTGCCGATTTGAATTTACATGCTAAGAGAAAATGTAAGTGAGGCATAAGAGGGTATTCTGAGTTTGACATACGGAGCTTGAAGAAGAAACAGGACTTTCTTATAGCCTTATACTGTTGCTCATGTTACCAAGTTTACACCTTCTCATTCACTGCTGTTGTAAGTCAGTTACCTCTATAAGAATCTTGTTTCTTGACTTCAGTTTATCTGTCTTTGGTATAATGTTCCTTTTGACACTGTATTGGCTGCGCCGTAATGACGTGGCCAGTAAGTTTGAGTGTGTGAGTCGATTAAACTGGCTCAAAAGAAAATTACACAAATTTTTTGTCAATTTTTTTAAATTTTAGCTTATTTACATGACAAAAAATACAAAAATGTTTCTTTATGTGGAATCACTTCAGTACTTTTACTGTCACTATTAATTATTTTATTTCTACTATAAGAATAGCTCTTACCACAGTTAGGTTCTGACTTTACAAATATTAGACAAATTTGTAAAAAATTTATAATGCTAAAACACACAGTGTTGTTGACCAACCAAACTTTCACTGCCACTCACACGCATTTAAATATTAATTTTCAAATAATTTCACATAGTACAGTAACAGTTTTTTTTTTCTTTGTGAGTACGCATATTAATTGAACAAAGATTCATAGGAGTGGATATGTGTGTTGTAATATTACATTTAAACTGCACATCTCCTTGTCTATAATGTGGTTTATATTGAGAGACTTTTTTTAAAGAACCTGTCAATAATAAATTTTCAACCAAAAAATATTGTTCAAATGGCATATTAATCTTATGTTGGTTACAAAGAATAGGGAATGCAAATAAGTGAAACTTGTACTGCACTGAATTAAATTAAATGACCACGCTTTCATCTGCCATGTTTATTACCTATACTACCCTATTGTAAAGCTAACTCTCGACAGCAACATGGCAGATAGTACTGAAGCGAGAGTTGCAGAGATGCTATCTGTATCTTAGAATGAAGTCCCAGGTGGAAAGTAGCGTACCTGGAGGTTGAGGAAGACGCCGACATGTAGCAGAGGACACTGCACTCTGGTGGCATTGATGAGAACCAGGTGCGTCATGATGAGGGAACACAACGAGCACACTTCGTCCAGCAAGTGACGAGCTTCCCAGGGTTCCAGGTTCAAGTCCACCAGCTCCAGCCGTTGTAGCGATGGCAGGTTGCCCATCAGTCGCTTGAGTGTGTCCAGCAGCCTGCCTGGAGCAGTTGTGCCAACCCACTCACAACGCACAGCTCGGCTACAAGTAGGCAACACACTTCACCGCCATTCTGTGAAACAAACCACTTCTAGAGGAACCTAGGTGCTCAACTACCTGACATTGCCCTCGTATTGTGGAATGAGAATAATGAGCTAAAAACATTGTAAGAGATACACACATCAGATTAAGTACTGATCTAGCTGAAACTGACAGAAAAAAAGTTGGCCTCATTAAGGGGGATCCGTGTTCAATCCCTCGCCAGGGCATTTTGCTTTTAATATGTCACACATGTACTGTAGTATTTGTGTCCCATGTGCATCCTGTTTTCTTGGATATCGTTAGATATTGGAATGCAGCCAATGCCAGTCACGTCACAACAGCGATGAACAGCCAGATGTGACACTACTTCCTCTCTTTACGAGGCTTGTTGAAGAGGGGAGGGAGAAGGTAACAAGCAGGACATGCCCTCCCCTCTCTCTCACTGCTACCTGGTTTCGTGTCAGAGTGTTGTAATAGGATGGCAGTCAACCAAGACAGAGTAGCGAGGGGCAAGAAGTAAAACAAGAGACATCGATTGGAACCTTAAAAATTATTTATATTGTCGTTGCCATGACAATATCTCCTATGTGCAAAAATTACCAATATTTAGTTAGCAGTTGTTATGGATACTGAATGACAATCTATATGGAATTGTCCATGCCTCCTACATATAAAACGTACTCACAAAGAATAAAAGTAGAAATACAAAAGCTCTCATGTGTGCGTATACATAGAAGATATTGTCATTTCAACTACAATATAATAAAAACTACAGTAGTTTCATTTCAGGTAATCACAGTTAGTCTGGCAATACATTGGGAAATAGTAAAATAAGCAATAATTTAAAACATGAATATTTACTTGTGTACTGCACAATGCTACTGAAAGTCGTGTATCAGCATAGAATTATAGAGGAAAACCAACACATAGACTATACAGTAGTACTTAGACAGAAACTAACAGTGACATTGTATGTAGAATTAAAGAGATTGATGACCATGCAGACAGCACACTATTGCAATCCAGGTTTCAATATCATTCTCTGGCAAAATCAGTCCAAGTCACGGTGCCTGGGAAACATGTTGGATGGCACAGGAATATGTTGCCTCTACAGCCACGTAGGTACCTCGTATATTCCTCTCGCCTGTCACAACAACATGTAGCAGTATGGGTTCTCTTCCCTGTTGTGTCTTCACATATGGGGAACTGGGGCAGACGTTACCATTGGCCTGCTGGTTTTCTCGACTATTTGTTTCTCCTGGTCTTGCATTCTACTGCTGCTCCGTCCTAATCTCATTTCACCTCACCTGTG
This sequence comes from Medauroidea extradentata, assembly GCA_003012365.1. Taxonomy (NCBI): domain Eukaryota; kingdom Metazoa; phylum Arthropoda; class Insecta; order Phasmatodea; family Phasmatidae; genus Medauroidea; species Medauroidea extradentata. Next base: position 6,157 of record PNEQ01015903.1, read on the forward strand.
TGTCACACCAGTTGAGCCAGAAGTACGTGTCACTGAAAGAGCTTCTAGCCCTGACTTGCCACTTGGTGACACTGCCAAAGGTGGGATACAAATTGCATGAACAAAAAAAAATCATTAAAATAAATAGTAAAGTAAGTTTCACAGCATTAAAAAGGAACCACAAGACGTACCTCCCGTGCCAAAAATCTGGGTGTCGTCCTGGTCAGGGGCCTCCCGCACTGCCATGTTGCAAGGGAACACGAAGCTGAGCGAGTGAATATTGGGGCCGATACCAAGGTTGGCAGGTGGCTGCCTCTCCGCAAAGTAGGACAGCATGTTCATGAACTCATACAGGTTGAAGAAGCTGGTCGCAGGACGCAGGATCAGGTGCCTGATGTGTCTGCCGATGCACGCCAGGCAGTTCTGTGTCCTCATGTGGTCCAGGAACGACTGTGAACCACAGGCCCACCTCACCCTCACCTTCCACCTCGTAGTCCCAATAAACACCCTTACTACCTGCACCAATAATATTGTGCGGCAGATACAAGTTTGGTAATTATAACACTCCTAGCCAATGTGTGTACATGCATCCCTGTTATCTGCCTTGCATTCAGTTAGAAATATTCATTTATTTGCAAAACATTCAAGTCTTACCAATGTGTAACATATTTAAGATCACGTACTTTCAAAACATTAATGCACTACAAATACTATTTGCGAGCCCTCCAATGGCTCTAAATGGCCTTTTTGCTCAGCAACATTAAAAAAATCCACGCTTCACACTGATATAAAAAATAATCCACACTGTACTTTGGTAGGCTACACATATTTCACCAATAAAATAATAGGGTGACCAATTAAACCCCAGTTGTCTTATTTATAACTTTTACAATAACAATTTCTGCGTAAAGGAGAGCAGATTGTAGAAACTGATTTTTAATATGTAGGTAGTATTTTTTGTAACAAAAACTTTATACAGCTAGACTACAAGCTCTCTTTGTTCAAATTATGTTTAAATTATTTGTTAAAACTATAGTGTTTCATTCTTGAAAACATTTGTAAACAAAGTATATACTGTTTCCAACAACAAAAGTGAGACACTGGCTTAAAATACCTGCTCTATTTTAAGTTTAAAAAATTAGACTTTATTACAGCGAAAGTATATATAAGGGATGATGGGCCACAGCTGCTGTGGTTAAATGAGAACATTGCACATAACTTTAGTGGCTTGCCATATAAGAGCTGGAACATTGGAAGCCATCTGTGTACTTGTTACTGCTACATCACTTCTAACACACAACAGCTACAGCTAGGCAGCGTCCCTATTATGTTCAACCAAGTACAGAATATCACTGACCCTAGATCCACGCTCATTTACTGTACATTATCACATGAGATATTGAAGACTTTTAATTTTTAAAGCAAACTTATGTTCAATAAAACAATACAAGCTCTCGCAACTAAGATGATGTTAGGTAAAATATAAGAGAAGAGGAAGAGACCTGCCAGCCGTAGTAGTAATTATATTTGCGACGTGTGAGCGTGAGGTCATCATAGCAGAAGGTGTGCCACACCCGCGGCAGGTGGAAGGCCCTGTACCAGGAGTGGCACACTTGAGATACAGCGTACTTTTCCCTCGTGTTCAAGTAGGAAAATATCTGTTCCAACAAGAGGTCTGGTAGCAGGGACCACTGACTTGGCTTGTCCCCACTTGCTGTATAGTCACCCTCGTGCCCTTCCATCTAGCTGCAACATAAGCCACACATTACTCTCCGAGCCATCTGTTCCTACAGCAGGGACCACTGACTTAGCTTGTCCCCGCTTGCTGTATAGTCGCCCTCGTGACCTTCCATCTAGAATTGTACAACCAGAATTCAATAGACAGAATGGTGCAGTCAACAGGTAGGCCTATCAAGAGGCACAGCATCATGTTTGATATCAACCAAGGTCAGATGGAGCAAGCCTTTATGGCAGCCGGTAAAGCCTTTTTTGACACTAGTGACTGGAACTGGTTCATTAAAAAATACAGGTCCTAGTAAATGCAATTAATTTACATAATTTTTCCCAACATTATCCAATATTTCTACAATTTTCTTCAGAATTACATTGGTTTATATGCATAGTAGGGAAAATATAAGTGATCACAAATCACTCCCAAAGTGTCAAATGTCACTGGAAGGTGTTTTTTATACATAGTAATTTGCCCCCTCCTCCTTTTACAGAAAAGTTGGCACACTTAACCTGATTGTCATTGCATAATTGTAATAGTTTTAACAATCACTCATGTTAGGATCAGTTAAGACAATCAAGATTGCAACAAAATCGTACAAAATATTATTTTCAGTTATTTTAAGGTATTAAATTACAAAAGTTCTAGAACTCCTGTCAACCGTGTTACCGCACCCTGGGTTCTCGACAACTTTAAACATGGTACAAACGTAAAAGGACTACTAAATACTATAAAATTTAAACAGTGTGTGCAGGTGTATCTGAGCATACACATTGGTGTTTTTAGTCAAACTTTAAGTTGGTTTACTGCTATATGAAACAGGTATGATACACGTTCAGGAATTTCACGATAAAACAAATTACATCGCTCATTTCAAAACAATTTTTACCAAAATAGCCCTCACTTGTAACGCTTAAAAACACAAGTTACAAATCTGACAACAGACAATTCAAACGAGCCTACCTCACGAATGTTCACTGATGACAGTTGTACTTTTGCGAGTCAATCTCCATCGTTCTCAAAAAAAAAATAACAGGCAAAATAGATTACACGTATATGCAGAAACATGAGAAAATATTTTCCGCCATTTCCATTCTGCGTATTGGAAGAATCCACTTTGCCGTGAAACTTCCGATTGCCGGCTCCATCAGTTGTATTAATAGAACGTTATAACTTATTTGCGTATTAGTGCGGCTATGAAAAACAAACGTCACAACATTGCATCGTGAATTTCCACTGCATTAATATCTAAAATTTAACAAAATACACAGTACACTCTGTTCTAAATTATTTAAATAAAAATGTTCTGCATAATACTATTTTTAAAACTACCCCAGACAACGTTTGCCAACCGCTGCATTCATAATTTACTCTACAATCAATGTCGACAACATATAATTCTTAGATAACTTCCCCCGTGTTGGATTTATATTCACAATAATGGCCGCCTTCCGTTTTTCACTGATTTCACTGGCCAGTGTTTTCAGTAATATCAGCTATTGTTCCGAAATTGCTGACGGCACTGATAGTCACTGACGGTTGGTAGATTACGATACCCTGTGCGAGGCTACATACGTTTACTGAGATTACCGATTTTACTGGCGCTTCAGAGCATCAGTGTGGTCAGTAAACCAATATTTTTGGCGGAAATTTAAAAGTTGAAGTTATCTCATTATAGGACGAGTCTTTTTTAATATATAAGAGCCAAAGAGGGTATCTATTAATTTATATACGTTTATTTAACGTCTGTTTATAGTTACAGAAGCATTCGTCGTGCAGTTTGCAAAAACTAAATAATGTTTAGAGATTGAATCGTACCTTGTTTATGGATTTAAAATAATAGATAGAGCTTCCCAAACCTTAAATAAACACAATGTATAAGCTGCGTCGTGAAAAAACGAAGAAAACAGTATCAGTCGTAAGTCGTGCTGGATGAATCAATATGCTAAAAGTATACCAACTTTATTATTAAAGTAAATACAATTTATACAACGAACAAAATAAACATGACAGTTTATCGCAAGAAAGAAATCACAGATATGCCAGAGATGTGGTTGCTAGGCAACGTGCATTGCAGAAATGTTTACTGATTTTAATGTTCCGATATTATCTATTTACTGACAGTGAAAATGCTGATTACTGATGGTGTTCCCTTATTGTTCACGGACACTGGCGAACTGTCAGTGATATCAGTGAAATCAGTGAATAACGGAAGGCGGCCAATACAGATTCTGCAAATATTGTTATAGACAATGGGGCTTATTCATAGTCGTTTTTGACCCGGACTAGTGCGGGGTTATCGTCGGACTAATTTTTGTCTTATTCATAGACGCGGACTAACGGCAGTCCGAGTCAGGACCAACCCTGGACTAACTGGCACAAGATCATCTCAGGATCATCTCGGAACTATCGCACGACTATGAATAAGGCCTAATATTAACTATACGATTAAGAATTGTAAATACTTACGAGGAAATTGTAATTACAGAACCTATTTAGTTGAACGTATATATAGAATTTTGTCTATGTTTACATAAGAAAATATGAGTAAAAAATTAAAATATATTGCCAATTTAAACTAGCCACTTTGGTGTGTAATATTGGAAGCTGAAATAAATACACGGCATGTTGTGGTTACACCACGTTTCATTAGCTACACCAGTGTAGTGTAGTACAGTAAACGAGCGCGCCAAGTTTAAATTAGTTACGTTTCGTTTATGTAGATTTGGTTAATAAAGTTGTTTTTGAGAAGAAGGTATTCACGAATCTTATAGATGGAACAGCATTAGTGAACGAAAAAAAATTATTTTATGTTGTGGGTGAATTTCTATATGTGAGGAAGTAGTATAACCTGAACACTTCACATTTTGTATTTAAAGTAGCCTTTTTTTTTATTGAATTGTGTATCTTGTAATAGCACATAAAATTATTTTTTCAAACAGACACTAATTCTGGGCTTCTTGTATGATATCGAGTCATAGACAGGTCATCATTCATTTAAAAACAAAATATTCTCGCACATAAGCCTGCCAGTTTTAAAAAGTTATGTTACTACCATGTGCTAATCACTAAACACAGTTCAAAATTCAAAAGTTTTCACAAAATTGTTTATTGTTCAGTTCACTGAATTTTTTTTACTCCGAACATTGAAAAATAAATATTAACTAAAGCATCAAGAAAACTAATGCCCAGGCAATTTTCATTGCTTGGCACACCACGTAACCAAGCGACATTTGAAATAACTTTGTATGATACTGCTTTCAGTCGGGTCGGGACTCAGGGAAACACCAGACGAAAGATTTAAAAATAAAAAAAAACTGTTGAAAAATACACTATTGTATTTCTTTATCCAATGTTGACATTTTGACAATCACCTGAAAGTTCAAAGGCGTAAAACATTTGTAACCTAATGAATGTGGAATATCCCACAGTCAATTGTGTTTATCAGCAAAATCAGCATTAGCTTCGTATTGACACTACGTCATAACAGTTTTTATTTTTAAAAAGAAAACCATAGCCTAAGCTTTGTTTAGGCGGGTTGTACCTTTTACAACTTCTACACCCAAAGGTGTAGTTGGGTGTAATGGGTGTAGATGGCCAGAGACCAAAGGTGTAGGAAGTGCAGAAAGTCCGCCTGAACGCATAGGTGTAGATGAGTGTGAATTGTTATGTTTATTTTTTGTGTGTTAGTGACATGGCAGTAAATTGTAAATATTGCGAGATATTTGAATGCAGGCAAAGGCAGATGCAGGTGATGAATCCGATGATAAACGTGCCGTTACAGCACCTACTTGAGCAAATCTGTATAGTGTTTTGATCGAATTACAAATTTTAATAAAATTTTTGGTCCTATAACCTTAATGTATAACCTTTATGCAGCTCATTTCATACGTCGCGTCACACAACAGGTAGTTCTACTAGAGATGGAATGTCAATTCATAAATTAATTTTATTAGTTTTACGAGTTGGTATCATAATTACGCTGTATTTATTACAAGTAGTAACATAACCCACAAATGTTACTAAAAATAGCAATACAAATAGAAATTTTATTTTACACATCTTCCAGATGAAGCAGAATACAATTTTTACTATATTGCAGATGTTCTGATTCTAAACTGGAAAGCCAACTTCTTAAGACAACACAGCTATTTGTAACATGTTTCGAAAATAGCGCCGAATTATGTTTTACAACTTCTACACCCAAACTACTCCACCTCGCAGAGGTGGTGTAGAAGGTGTAGCACCCGGGTGTAGAAGTTGTAGTTACACCCGCCGCCTGAACGCTTTGGTTGTATTAACTAAAACGTCACATCCGGCAAGAAAAACGCGATGTTGCCGTTTGGGTGTAGAAGTTGTAAAAGTTGCAGCTAGGTGTAGACCGCCTAAACAAAGCTCTAGCTACACAACATAACTCCATGTACGCGCATAAATTAGAAAACGGCTTTAAACTCGCCGTTTGTGAGGCACGTCCCTTTGTCTCAATTCAAAGAGTACTCTGTTGAGAGAGTGCTCTTTCGCACAACAACAAGAGAGAGCTCTTATTTGCTCTCTGGTGTTCACACTCTTTACGCTCTCTCGTATTTGTAAACATAGGGTCGCCGAGTTACGTCATGCACAACTGTCCAATGACAGCGATTGTGCGTTTCGGGTTGACCTTCCTTCTACTGACGGGCCACCTTCCGTTATTCACTAATTTCACTGGCCTGTGTTTTCAGTAATGTCAGCTATAGTTCCGAAATTGCTGACGGCACTGATATTCACTGATGGTCGGTTGATGACGATACCCTGTGCGAGGCTACATCCGTTTACTGAGATTACCGATTTTACTGGCGCTTCAGAGCATCAGCGTGGTCAGTAAACCAATATTTTTGGCGGAAATTCAAAAGTTGAAGTTATCTAATTATAGGGCGAGTCTTTTTTTAATATATAAGGGCCAAATAGGGTATCTATTAATTTATATACGTTTATTTAACGTCTGTTTATACTTACAGAAGCATTCGTCAGCAGTTTGCAAAAACTAAATAATGTTTAGAGATTGAATCGTACCTTGTTTATGGATTTAAAATAATAGATAGAGCTTCCCAAACCTTAAATAAACACAATGTATAAGCTGCGTCGTGAAAAAACGAAGAAAACAGTATCAGTCGTAAGTCGTGCTAGATGTATCAATATGCTAAAAATATACCAACTTTATTATTAAAGTAAATACAATTTATACAACGAACAAAATAAACATGATAGTTTACCGCAAGAATGAAATCACAGATATGCCAGAGATGAGGTTGCTAGGCAACATACATTGCAGTAATGTTTACTGATTTAATGTTCCGATATTATCTATTTACTGACAGTGAAAATATTTTGCTCATTACTGATGCTATTCCATTATTGTTCACGGACACTGGCGAACTGTCAGTGAAATCAGTGAATAATGGAAGGCGGCTCTAACAATGTATTTTGCTTGACCCCCTTGTTGTTTGGCTGTAGTTCGTCAAGTTACCGAGAATGTTGTACTTTTTGGCGCTGTTTCCCGGGCGGTCGGACTCAAACTCTGTCCCCTTTTTTACACTGTTAAATTTATAAAGTAAATAAAGATTGCTGGAGCCTATTCTTAAATTTGTGAGCGAAGAAAGTATTTCATAAATTGATAAAAAAATATTTTTTGATAAATTGTTTATCTTAGCGGAAAGGAAGTGGGCGGAGTTTAGTCCGACCGCCGTAACATCAGCGCCAATAAAACACAATATTCTCGGTAACTTGGTGAACTACAGCCAAACAACAAGGGGGTCAAGTTTCTAGGCGAGTGTCCAGACCTGTTCTTCTACGGCCGTGACTGCAACCAATGTTAACTAAATAAAAAAACTTCATTGTGGACATTCTTGTGTACTCACGAATTAAAAGCCACAATACAAAACACATCAAATTTCTTGAAAACATTGCACAATATGCATTAAGCATTTGAAATTAAGGAGTAGCACACTGCCAAAAACTTGTTGCACTGGTTTGACAATTCCCGTCACATCTACAAAATTATGAATATTTTATTTTATTTAGTTTTAACCGTTGATTTTAACAGTAATATAGTGATGGCTCTTTATTTGAAAACTTATTTTAAAACGGAATATCAGTTTGATTAGTAAAAGATTTAAAACTTAATTTTTTTACTACCTATATAGTTTCATTTATTTTTATGTTGATAGGCTACCACTGGGTAACTTCTAGGGCACTACATTTTAAGTTTTCAATGGGATGTTATAGAATTTAATTTTTATAGCTCTTTTCCATCTTATTGCTGTAAAAAGTGGACGTAGTAATTTTAAGCTTGCAATGTAAACTTAGTATTTAAATGCTTAGTCATTATAACTTTAGTTATTTTGTCACAGGAATATAAGTTATTTTGTTTTGGCTGCAAAGGAGAGAGAAAATTCACAAGAAGCCTGATTTACTCAGCTTCAGACGCCTATAGGTAATGCTAGCTACTTATATATTAACCATCATAACGGGAGGTCCGTTGTGTTCTGCAGGGCAGTTCTTATGATGTCACTTCACTATTTTTTTCATTTTTTTTATAAAATGACCTGATGTTCAAAAATCAGATGCAGTGACCTTAATCTTAAGCCTGGTACACACTATCCATAATTAAGTATATAATTTCGTACCAAATTTGGTGCAAGTAGCACTGCGAAAGTGGGTACCGCAACTTTGCTGGTTCCAGACACAATTCTGTGCTTAGTTTCAGATTAAGCCTGTTCTAATTTCCATTCTGCTGTACGTCCACACAATGCACAGTTTCAGTCATAGCGCACGCCAAGTAATCAAGAATGGATGCCAATATGTTATGAATAGAAATGAAATTCTTGTTTACAGCTTAACACATGACAGCCGGAGTGTCAAAACATAAATAATACAAGGTAGTGTAACTTATTTGGGAGTCACATATGTGTCTTGTTCGTGAAATAGCTTTCAGTAATTCAACAGTTACATTTTATTATTAGTGACCTAATTTTATTTATTTATTTGTGTAGCTGGGCAGTAAGTGAACTGTATTCATTTTTAAAGTCACTAGTATTTTATAAATTTACTTAAGTTAGGAGAGGGGTTCCCACTCCTCTTTTGACATATTTTTTATTTTACAAGTAATTTAGTAGAAAATTAATGGTAGTGTGCACTGGGCTTTATAGTAGATATTTGTATTGGATTACAGTACACAATTTTTTTTACATCTGTCAAATCGAGTAAATATAAACAAAGCGTACGAACAACTTTTTTTAAAAGTACAATCGTAAAAGAGAGTGAGCACGGAGATTGAGATATTTTGGTCAGCGCTTAACAGCGAGGTCTTTAGTGCTGGTCGGTGGTGATATGAGGTGAGAACGGAGCAGCACTGGGATGAAAGAGCGGGAGAAACGGGAAATCCCAGAGAAAACCTGCCGACCAGCTGCATCGTCCAGCATTATTCCCACATGCGAAAATCCGGGGACCGACTCTGCTGGGAATTGAACCCAGATCGCCTTGGTGGGAGGCGAATGGTCTGACCATTCATCCACATGGCCCCGTGATCTTAAATAAACCACAGATAAAGTCACAAAATAAACAAGTATTATTATTATTCTATGGTTTAGTCGGAGCTACTTTGCATCCATGCGACCTATAAATTGAAGGACGTTGCAGCAGTGTAGTGAGCACTCATGTCTCAGTTTGTTGCCATATTAAATTTTTGATTTTTTTTTAATTTTGGGAAGAAATATAATAAATCCTTGACTATACCATAAATATTATTAACTTCAGTACAGACATGGCAGTTAATGTATAATTAGGTAGTAATCAGTTGGACATACATCACTACATAAAAAAAATTGACACACTGATTTTCGTGTAATCAAACGTTGATAGCTAAACTGCAAAGTCTGTATTGTGACTTAGTTACAGACTTAACATTTTCTGTATTAAAAATAATAAAAAAATACATTTATTCAACATGGTGACAAATTGAACCTTATGTACGCCATTGCCTGTATACACTGTACATTAAATTATCTTGCAGGCTTCTGTTTGTGGAATATACAGCAATCTGAACATTAAATTCCGTGTTAAGTATTTAAAATTAAGATGATTATGTGATGCTTGTTGGAATTGTATGGAAAATTATTTATTTATTTATTTTTTAACTACACTGTGGACATTGAAAGAGAAAACACGTTAACTTTCTGACTTGTGGATTAACTTAAGGCCTGGCTCACATTCTAAGAGGTAGAGGTCTTGACACTGCATATGCTCTCCAGCAAGAGAAAGTGACCCCTTCATGTCGCCGAGCGCTAGTAGTCATTTGGTGGAAGATTTATCTTGTTTACATCTCGCGTTTTAACATTTTTGCAATTATTTACATAAAATAATGTTAATAAGGTAAGCTGATATAGTATATACATGTTCCATGTCCATAAACGCATTGGCATGTATGGAACTGTTTATAAAAGTACCGTAGTCCGAAGAAATATATTGTGTATTATTGTTTTTTAGTGAACACATTCGAACAAAAACTATATTTCGTGTCCTACAAAATTTGAAAAATGTTGCAATGTGCATCTACATGTAAAATATTGAAAAATTAAAATTTTGTTGTTATAAAAAAATGTGTTCCAATAAAAAATTACGTTCCCATTTTTTTCTTCGATATAGTACTCGCAATTCCGGTAACAACTTCACATTTTAAGCTAAGCCAAATCTTCCACCAAATTACTACTAGCGCTTGGCGACAAGAAGGGAGTCACATTTTATTCCTCAGTGTCAAGACCTCTACCTTCATAGACCGTGGCCTGGCTAGACACAAGACCGCCTCTCTCACAAGTATAGGGATTTACATGTTAAATAAAAAGTGATATTACTCCCACAATTTTTGTAATAAAGTTTTCAACCAAAAACCATTTTACAGATTTTGATGAACATAATAAAGTTATTGGACCATATTATTTATTAATGTAATTTATTATGTTAATATTGTTACAAGTATGGGACGTAAACTTTATTTGTGGGCAATTCCCATGAGTTCTTTTGGGATAGAGTTCTTATAATTAGGAAGAAAAGAATTAAATTAAGTACTGGATTTATAGCTCACAAAGCTACGAAATACACTTAACAGTAATCAACTAGAACTCTCACAACACAATTAGTTATGCACACAATTACTCCTGTGTCACAGACACGTTAATTAACTTTGACAATTAAAGCACAAAAAATGTCTACCATCAATTAATTAAACAGTACAAATCACAATAAAATGCAGTCCTATATCCAATCAACAGTATTTCAAGTAGTGACAGTGTACAACCTTAAGGGCTATGGAGCGACGGATTTTTTTTTAAATTTTCGATTGTTGTTGCATGGCACAAGAATCAGAGAACAATTTGAAGTAGACTGACCATGAAAAAAATATTTTTTAGAATTTTTTTAATGACGTTATGACCACTTATTTGGAGTTTTCTACATTTCTGTAAATATCGGAAACTACAAAAAATTGGGCGGGATGACTTCGTACAATATCTCGTTAGATATGATACTTCAGCCTAAAACCATTTTCGAAAGTAATAGATAAATATATTCATAAAAATTGCAGTTTAACTTTCTAGTGTAAAGTTTTCTTTTTATAGCAGACATTTCATCTGCTGATTTTTGCTGTAAATATGTTTTACTTCTGGAATAACAGCTTGTTATTCTCTTGTCTGGTCTTTTAAGTTCATGTTAAGCACTGGTTCACTTCACTTAAACTGAAAACGCGAGTCCTGCAATGGCAGTTATAGTGTGGTATGACGCGCGTCAGTATATAACCCGATATGCGCTGTACTGATACGCTATCTATTGGCAGCCGCATGAACTCATTGCACCACGTCGAAACTACAGGACATAACAGACGGAAAAACGAATGATGCAAACAAAAGGAAGACGGCGTTCCTTTCTGCGCATTCAGTGGCTACCTAGGAGTTGACGTCATGATTAGATGAGGAGTGGGGGTTTCCTCTGTAACGTGAGAGCTGTGTAGATAGCCGGCCGAGGGTGGATGGATGATCCGATGATGCCACTAGCAGTCTTACAGCTGCCGCGCGTCCGTTACCTATCTGTTCGCCACGCTGTACCACAGCAGCCAGTTACAAGCAATTAAAATAGCTCAGGGACCAAACACATTTTTTAATCTAATAGACAGTGGATTACAAGCGCAATTACAATATTACGACTATTTTCATAGTAACTCGGTATAAATACTGACAGAATTATTATAATTAATCCGGCGGCCCCCCCCCCCCCTCGGGCCAATCTTAACAAAGTAAGATAAAACGTGAAAAACAAAGATTTCAAACATGATATTAGGGGAGTATCCAGAAAAAAAGGGGGGAGTGTTACAGGAGTTATGACCCCTTTCTCCAAACCCAAGGTCAAAATTTGAATAATATACCGGAGACAATAACAAAACATATAAATTGAAATCGCGCTATTGCAACAGTAAGAGTATATTTAATATTTTCAAGTATGTAAAATGCTTAAATAACACGATTTTGCTCCTTGAAAACCCAGTCTTTTTCCTGGAGGAGGACTCCCAAATTCTCCAACTTTAATTTTTAGGAACGGTGACCTCCTCCAAAACAAAAGTGAGATCCGCCCCTGCATAAGTTACGCACAAAAATTATGCACATAAAAACCATTTTACGTCTATTGACGAAGCTAGAAGCGCGTGTTGTCATGAGATTACTTCTATGACAGTATGGCCATTGTTGTCCGCACAGGAAAATAGATGAGTAAACGCGCGCGTCTTGACTGAGTGGCAGGATGGAGGCAAGGTCGAGGCGGTGGTGAGGCAGCGGTGGCAGAATGGTCAGACCATTCGCCTTCCACCAAGGCAATACGGGTTCGATTCCCGGCGGGGCCGGTTCCCCGGATTTTCGCATGTGGGAATCGTGCCGGACGATGTCGCTGGTCGGCGGGTTTTCTAGGGGATCTCCCGTTTCCCCCGCCCATTCATTCCGGCGCTGCTCCATACCCACATCACATCACCCCCACCAGCGCTGAAGATGATGTTAAGCGCTGACCAAAACCTCTTCACTCACTCGAGGTGGTTGACTGATAGAGACGTCACTTCGCTGGCTGCGCTAAAAGAAGATAAATGCATTTGTACATCGCAGCATTGTGGACGTGTACGTGAAGTTTACTGATGTTTAAAAATTCAATTATAATACATTTCATACATTTATTTGCATCGTTGCAACAATGTGTTGATTTAAAACCGAACATGGAAAACTAAATCAGTAAAAAAAAAGTCATTCTAATAAGAAAATGCCAACATTAATAATGATAACTATGTCACATGCATAGTGTAACAAGTTATTTTATAAATTAGTAAAATGACGTGAATCTCTACTCCATGTAGTTCCTCAGGTGTGTCCGCTAACAATTTAGTCAGAATGTAATGAAGATATATTGTTACAAGTTTGCGACATAAACTTCATATGTGGGCAATTCCCATGAGTTCTTTTGGGACAGAGGTCTTATAATTATAAATAAAAGAGTTAAATTAAGTACTTTGCCAAATTTTGTGGTTACTTTGCACCACTATTTTTTTGTTTAAATTAAATGTTTGTAGCTCTTTTTAACATACAAAATTCTCCATTCACAGCAGAAGTAATTAACTACACTTAAACGTAATGGGTTTCTTGAAATTTTCAATTGAATTGAAATTAATTAGATGGTGCAGGGGCAAAGTTTCCTCACTTTATGGTACTGGATTTAATAGCTCACAAAGCTATGAAATACACTAAACAGTAATCATCTATAACTCTCACATCACAATTAGTTATGCACACAATTACCACCGTGTCACAGACACGTTAATTAACTTTGACGATTAAAGCACAAAAAATGTCTACCATCAATTAATTAAACAGTACAAATCTCAATAAAATGCAGTCATATATACAATCAACAGACTTTCAAGTAGTGACAGTGTACAACCTTAATAGTCCGCCGTGGTGATGAATCGTCGTGTGCTGCGCAGCACCCCGAGTGCACCGCTGTCTTCACTCTTGAGGTCTTCGGTTCGACTCCCGTCGCGTACCTCCTTCTTCGCCCGTCAGCCCACCGCAGCAGTCCTCTTGGTTCGTCCAACACTGCTCCGGCCTGCCACCTCACAGTAGACTCTGGCGTCGTCACCAAGATGTCTTCACCAGTCTATCTCCACAACCATAGCACCTTCCTCTAGCACGACCAATAGCGAACTCTCCTCCAATGTGCCGATTCTGTGGTTTTATACTCCTCAAAACAGTCGCATTACAGGGTTCTAAAATTAGATATTTCATCATGTTTCGGACGAGATTCGAGTCACGTAGGCCGCTTCGCAGGGCCAAAATGCAGTTGGGACAGGTATCTATGACGTAGTTTCGGCGGGATTCCCACTATGAGACACTCGGGCTTTGAGTCATGGGCCAGCCCTCAAGATGTTTCGACACAGGCCCCATCCAGCCTGCCCTCAGAAACACAGCATGCAACAATATTATACAAAAATTTCATATCATGCAGCAACATTCTAATGTGGTTTTTGTTTTTAGGATTTGTGTTGCTCCTAATTAGTGTTAAAACGTGTGATCAGATAGTAGAGCAAATATTTGATACAAAAAATACCATGTTATACCTATACGTGACAAAATATAAAAGCCCATCGTCCAGGTAGCAGTCGAGACCATTGGTGTGTTTTGTCCTCTGAAGTTCATTAATTGTATTTTCAAATTAACTACTCTAGCATATAGTTAGAAATCTAGGGAATTGAACAGTAAAAAGTAGAATAAGACTACTATAAATTGCAGTACATTATTTTTGGTTCAACTATTTATGTGGTTCTGCAAATATTAAATATATATATATATATATATATATATATATATATATATATATATATATATATATATATATATATATATATATATATATATAT
>PNEQ01015904.1:0-20838 GCA_003012365.1 Medauroidea extradentata
TGACTACGATCGGTAAAAGTAAAATGTAAACAATCTGTTTTAGCGGTCGAATGTATAAAGCAAACGTATTTTTCAGTCTATCCTTTATTTAACCTTTTAAATATTAGTTAAAACTTATTAAAACGGCACGCATGGACTAATATAATTACAGAGAAACAATAATTAAACAAAATCAGAAATATCTGGAAGGAAAACGTACACATTTCGAAGATTGTGCCTCAGCTGATTTGCGTCAAAACAATCGCCAAGGCGTCTGAATTCGGGTGAAACATTGCTTTTAACGAAATTATGCTGAAATTCGCGGAAAACGTAAAATTATGCCAAATTTCGTCGTATTTCGCGAATTTCGCGAGTCATCATTTTTAGGGGTCCTTAATGATAAGTTTATATTTTTCTTCTTCTTCTTCTTCTTCTTCTTCTTCTTCTTCTTCTTCTTCTTCTTCTGTAGGCCAGGGATGGCCAACCCTTTGCCCGCAGGCCAAACACTGACAGACCACTACATTTTGAATGTCCCACCAAAAGCTGAAGTATTTACGCTATATTTCAAAATTTTTACTGACAATAAAAATATTTAAATAATATTTTAATATTTGGCAATTCTCCTTTTCTAATTCTGTTTTTACAGTGTTTGAACTTCCAGAGGAAACACTGTAGTAACATAAAAAATTACATAAATGTTGAGCTTGTGAAATGTATTTCCCTATGAAAGTTACTTATAGTGGTCCGTGACATGATGTGGTTCAACTTTTTAGCCATGACTCTAAAATGGTTGGCCACCTCTGCTATAGCCTATAGACTGTCTTTTGCTTTGCTCCATCATTTTAAAAATTAGTATGTTAACGAATAGTTTTGAAATGTTCGAATTTGAATATTTATAAAACTTGTTTCTACACTGCATACATTTGAAAATCAAATACTGTCTACGGAAGACATGAATATCCATAAAATTTCTTCATTTATGGAAATCAACAGTGATGCCTATGTTAAGTGTATTAACCTAAAGTAATGTTTAATTTAGTGTCTTAGGTTTCTCTAGATACTATAATTTAAAGTTCTACCAAAAATAGCTATTAATTCCTCACCTCATATTGACTGTGTATAGTCAAACCCCTTAACTACGACCTTCGGCTACTACGGCAACAATGCAGTGTAACAGTATTCTCAATCACAGTCAAATTAAAATTATTAAAGTTTAATGTAAAAGAAAGGAAGAGGCCACTAGGCTATCAGTATGTACAAAAGACAGAAGCACAAGTACTCACGTTTTAGTACTTGACAGATACACACAAAAATAGAACGACACGTAATCGTGGAAGAGCGTTTCGCTGCTTAGAGCAGCTTCCTCGGGCGAAGAGACATGGTTGACAGCGGCGTGGCTGCCGGTGCACTGATGCTGATGCACCTAGTGGCCAATGGTTGAACTGATATGAGGAGGGAGATTCGAAAGCGTCAAGTAGAAGAGGATGTATAGATGTTAATGAGGAGATACGAGTGCAATGGTTGTGGGAAGCTTACTGACTGGGGATGTTATCTTATATTGTGACCTGGTGGTTGCCTGGATTTGGTTATATACTGACAAGCTTGTTCCCATCGTCAAAGTCCAGTGCTATTGCTTGTAGGTGCCAGGGCCCTCACCACTCTAGTGCTGTAGCAAGAGTCAAAGTCCTTGTTATGAAGGCTGCATGGGCAGCAAGTAACGTGCGCCATATGTGATTTAGAGACAGTGACATCAGTAGTAGTTGAGCAGTTGTCCACAGCAAGGACCAGAGACAGTCAGTCTTATCCTTAGGCCAAAAATTCTTAATAGCCATGGCTAGTTCTGTTTGAGAACGTGTAGAGATGCCCAATTCTTGTCTTCAGGCTAAGAGAGTTTGTGAAAAATCACGCCTGTAAAATTACTGTAAATAATCTTTACTTTGACATGAACTGTAAATAATCTTTTCTTTGAAGTGAATGATCAATGTGAAGGCGACTGTACCAGTGACCTGTGTTTATTCATTCAGTATAAACCACATATCAGAATTACCGTCTTTTAGAGAGAGAGGTAGCTAAACGACAAGCCGCCGAGAGTCGGGACTACAATGCAGCAAAGAGGAACTTGTTCTCAGTCGTATTATCGTGCCCTCTGTCCCACTTCTTGGTACCGCACCCTCTCTGCCGCAGTTGTGTGAGGAATGTAAGTGCAAGGCTCACCCGCCTGTCGCCCCAATCATAACTGACAGAAGTGGCACCCTCCAGTGTGAGTGTCTGCCAAGAAGTGGCACATGTTCAACACACTGCTCTAGGTGAGTGGGATTACAGAACCATACTAAGTGAAATTTCTGTCCCTCGGAGAACGCCGCGTTCAAACCTGACCCACAAAGTGACTCTCACTCATCGCAGAGAGGGTAAGTCGTGGTTCCTGCGTTTGTCAGGTAACCCCCATAGACTCATGCTTGCAGCCGACAAATTGCCTGACGAACCTACACATATCTAGTAACCCAAACAAGAGGTGACAAGTTTCAGATAACAGAATTACGGATACAGGATGCTCCGCTTATATCTTTATTTTATGGTGCACTCTAGGGTGATCTGCACACTGCACAGTGATACATTCTGGCAGAACAGCTAAACTCTTATCTCTACCTTAATTCCCATGTTACTTGTTAGTGCATACCTAGATCCTAGCTGTTGTTTATCTGCCACCACTGTTAAGTTATAAGGACTGATTTATGCGCCCACATTGTTACACAACACTGCCTATACATGCCAAAATACGGTACTCGCTGCTCACTATTAACAATTTTTGAAACTAGGATATGGCACTTAAGTCTTATTATAGGGTATCAGTTTCTTCAGAAAATTCTGTCTAATAAATTAGATCAGTATTCCATTTTTAAAAATTGTCTGTTTTACGCCAGTGCAAATTAAAGCACAAACTTACAGAAAATGTGTATTTTTATATATTGAAGGTGATGGAAAAGGGTATATCAGCAACTACTGTATGAAAAATTTCTCAGAAAACATGACTTGTCATAGTAACAAGGCTCGACTGTATATAGCAAACAATTTTGATAAGAATTAGAATTTATTTTTACTTGTAGTTGGGTCATAACACATACGACATACTGTGTTCGTTCATATATCTTGCGACTTTATGTTTTCCTTTCCAAATTTTGGGAATGTGTTTCACTTGTATACAGTGCATACAGAATTTTAACTTGTTTTCTTGTTGTTTGTGAACGTATTACCTTAAACACCCTTGTACCACTCAAATTTGTTACAAAATTGGAACTATCGAAAGCAGAGTGCATGTCTTTCATAGGTGTTTGGCGTGAGGAAGCAGTAAGGATGGGATACCTTGTAAAGTTCATTGCATTGAATACTGACTTCCAACATTATTGGAGTCGTTGCCAATGTTTCCAACTCCCTTTGCTTCTAGTTGAGGCAGCATCCTGGGACGTTCCGCTGCTAGACGGCAGACTATCTCAAAGGATAAACATTTTGTACAAAAAAACTTGCAATTTGCCTATCTAACACTTTAGGTAATAGAAGAAATAAAATGGACAATGGTTATTACTCCCAAGCATTACGCAGTTATAGATTAAATGCTGCTATTTCTTTCATTTATGTGTATTTAAGCGAAACGGAGTCATTCTTTACACAAATTACGACGCGAAATTGGCATCGTCAAGTACAAAAACAGTGCAACGAAAACTTTTCTGCTTAGCTTTACGAAGGTGGGGATACCATCTTCCGCAATGCTCTACGGGTGTTCGGTATCGTGTACATATTGTAAATGGACCTATTTGCTACACCTGACGCGCAGGGATACACTCTTGTGCAAGTAGTTCCGGACCCTCAAGAAACCAGTGAAACTCAAGATGGCGTGAGGTTAGGTAGATGTTGTGGAGTGTCTCACATTTCGTTAGTCGTTGGTAATTCGGATGTGCTATATTCAAAACGTTTTGGTCCTCCGGGTCGGATATATATCAAATGACCGACGACTGATGAATAAACTTTTTTCTCTCTCTCGTTCTGTCTCATGTAGGCATATGCAGCGTGTGTGCTACACGTGTGTGCGAAGAAGCTACCATTACAAAATCCAATCCACTCGGTACCAGAACGTCCCATCTACGAAGATAATATTATAGGTCAATCGCAACTAATCAAATTGTTTTTTGGTTGTGAATTCGGTGTGCGCTACGATGGATATTTTCTTTACGTTTGTATCGGCCACGTGGTGAGTAGGCCTAAACTGTCACGTTGTTAGGTTATAGCGGCTGCCCGTGGAAGTTTTGTCATAGCTGAAAAAGTGTTTTGTTCATTATTTACCGTTGTTATTTCGGAAGATAACCTAAATTATAATTGGTTATATCATTTTGTCTATGTGTGTCATAGTTGCCTTTTTTTTCTTGGTGTGACTCAACCCTAGGTTGTTGGTTTCGTGTAGATTTGCCCGTAGATTAATCAGTATGAATTTCAAGACTTTTTTGATGAGATTTAAACTTGAGGGAACCAAGTTAAAGCGTATTAGCGATAAGATTCAGGCGCTAACGTCATGTGCTATGGTTACACTTGAAGTTGTTCATGATGTGAATGCTTTAGGTCTGCAACTCGATGCCCTAGAAGTGGCTGTCATCTGTATTTGTAATGATTTATTACGGTTACAATCACTTCTCGATGACTTTCATAAAGGTGTTTTTTCCACCAGACATGATGAACTTTTCACCTTGCTGTCTGATACTCGCCGCCTGGTATCGTCATTTCTCGCCAGAAATGTAGATGAGCAGCTCTGTCCATCTAACAATGGCCCTATTATTAATGTGAAGCTTCCTAAAATTAATTTACCTATCTTTTCAGTCAACGGGAGGAATGGCAGATGTTTTCGCAGTTGTACCAGGTATCTATCCATAGCAATAATTCCCTAGCAGACGTGGAAAAGTTTCAGTACCTAACTGGGTGTCTGAATGGAGAAGCATTGCAGTTAATTAAGAATCTCCCTATCACTTCTGAGAACTATTCAGTGGCGTGGGAACTTCTAACAGATACCAAAACCTCAGGAAATTGACAACTTACTACATAAACAGAATTATCAATTTGCATCCAGCCAACTTTGCTAATCTAACATCTGTAAGGCATTTTGTTAACACTGTTCAGAAAAATGCACATGCATTTGGATTATGACATCACAAAGGATAATCCTGTACTTGTCACTATTCTGTTTCATAAGTTGGATGTGGAGATGCGCACAAAATTTGAAGGTTCCCGTGCCGGACAGAGTGATACGATACCCGAGGTGTCAGAATTGGTGAAATTTCTTAAGAAGAGGGTGACCACAATGGATTGTGCAGGTGATGGTGTACCAAGGTTAAGTGTAGGCCATAGTAATCAGAGAACTACCCAGACCAAACAAAGTTACCTATAACACTCAGTCTCATAAGTCTGTGTTTGTCTTTAGCTCTGAGCCCAAGCTATCTAAACCTTGTGTAGTATGTAACGAAAACAATTCCATTTACAGATGCCCTCAATTTCTAAAGTCTTCTCCCACAGACAGACAAACATTGGCACGAAACAGAAAACTGTGTTTCAGCTGCCTTGGTGGAGCCCGTGTGTTATCAGCCTGTTCTTCAGCACAAAATTGCTTTCGGTGTAAACAGAGACATCATACATTATTGCATGTATATGGTAAACCTGGGAGTGAGAATAAAAATCCCTGCTTGGAAGGAAGTGTTGATGCACCTGAACTATTTGTAGGGGTTTCCTGAGCCCGCACTCATATTTCAGTTTTGTTATCCACTGCAGTGGTAACTGTTTTTGTGGCAGACAACAGACCTTATGTAATGCGCTGCCTACTTGATAATGCAGCTAAGGCATCCTTTATTACTGAGGCTGCAGCTAATATGTTGTCTCTTCAGTTCACCAAGGTCAAAGAAATGGTCTGCGGGTTATCACAAGGTATGGTAAACTTGAAGGTAGTTCTGGAATGTGGAATCCAATTATGTTTGAAATCAACTTACACCTTCAACCACTCATTGTTTGTCATCTCAAAGATCACAAGCAATCTTCCCCGAGCTGCAGTAGATCCATGTGTCTGTACTCGGTTAGGTTCACTCCCACTGGCAGACCCACATTTTGACAAGCCTGATCCTGTTTATATATTGTTGGGTGCCGATGTCTAAGCACGTGTCTGTCTGGGTGGACGTTTGGAATTAAGTGGTCTCATGCCTGTTGTGTTAGAGTCCAAACTAGGTTGGATGCTTCTCGGTGAATACACAGAGTCAACTGCTCGTATTGAGGGACTTGTATCCGTGTTTGTTAGGGTTGAAAATTCTCTTGACATTCTCCTCAAGCAATTCTGGGAACTAGAGGAACCACCCAAGGCAACAGTGAAACCACCAGAGGCAGACTTCTGTGAAACACACTTTATGACAACCCATTCTCTAGATGATTCTAGTAGGTACAAGGTTCGCCTCCCTATCAAACCCAATGCTCCACCTCTTGTTGATTATCAGCTGACTGCTGAAAAAAGGTAGTACTGCCTTGAAAGAAAACTTGCCTCTCAGCAAACAATGAGGGTCATGTACAGAGAATTCATGGACGACTATGTTACTTCAGGCCATATGGAATGTTACACCCCCTCCTCGCAATCTTCAAATACTGACAACCCTCCTGCTTGTTTTGTTCCTCACCATGGTGTGCTAAAAATGTCTTGTTCAACCACCAAATTAAGAGTGGTTTTTGACAGAATCGCAAAGACATCAAATGGTCTCTCTCGTAACGACAGACTGCTTCCAGGACCCAAGCTGCAAAATGACATAATTGATGTTATCCTCAGGTTCCGACTTTACAGTGTTGCATTCTCTTGTCACATTAAACAAATGTACCATCAGATATTGATTCACGAAGATGATAGGTAAGGTCATATCAGCTCATCTTTTGGTGCGATGATCCAGCTCTCCCATTGAAAACATTACAACTCAACACTGACATATGGCTTGTGCCCCTCACCTTTTTTTGGCTATCCGCACCTTACAACAGCTGGCTTCCGATGAGGGTCTCAACTTTCCTCTAGCCCAAAACGCATTGAGAAATCACATTTTTGTTGATAACATTGTGACAGGTGCATCATTCTCGGAGGAAGCGAAAACACTGAAAAACCAGCTGATCCTACTTTTAAGCTTAGGTGGTTTTGAACTCAGGAAGTGGTCCAGCAACCACTCTCCAGCTGTTGACTGATGTACCTGAATGGCATAGGGAAATTCCCAAGACCCTAGATTTCTCGGGACCTGTTGTCAACATTCTTAGCCTCCTGTGGAATCCCAATAGAGACAGTTTCTCGTACAAGTTGTATATCAATGCTGGTGCTCCCACCAAACACTTTGTCTTAGCGCAGATAGCTCGGATCTACGACCCCATGGGATGGCTATCTCCTATCATCGTGTGGGCAAAAATCTTGATGCAGTGGTTTTGTGTTCAAGGATTTGGTTGGGATGGTCCACTCCCCTCTCCAATCAAGGACAAATGGAGTCAGTTTCTTGATGACTTTACCAAACTGAAATCTATCGTTCTGCCCCGGTTCATCTGCCCTGACGTTAACAGTGTAGAGGTGCATGGGTTTTCTGATGCCACCTAGCGAGCCTATGCTGCTGTTGTATATTTGAGGAGTAGTGATACACAGAGTAACGTAAGTGTGCACATCTTACTAGCCAAATCACGTGTTGCTCCCCTCGAACAGATCTCCCTTCCCCATCTCTAACTGTGTGGTGTTCACTTATATTGGCCAAGTTGATCATTATTGTCATGATTTCTTAGCCCAACACTTGAATATTGTTTCAGTTAATGCTTGGACTGATTCCAGCATTGTTCTGTCGTGGTTGAAAACACAGCCATACCTGTTGAAAACCTATGTTGCAAATAGGGTTGCCCAGATTCAGGAATGGGTTCCTCCTCAGACGTGGAAACACGTATCCTCATGTGAAAACCCTGCAGACTTTGCGACTCGTGGAGTGCTTCCTACTGAGTTTCTGACCCAGAGGAAATGTGCTGGCATGGTCCGGAATGGTTGGTAGACCCCCCAGATTGTTGGCCATTGTCAACAGTAAACCAGAACGTTTGTGATCTCCCCGAGCTGAAGACCTCCCCACTAGTTTTGGTCAGCACCCATGAACCTCCTGTAGAGCTTCCTGTGCTACGAAAGTTTTCATCATGGGCCAAACTTGTTCGTGTGCTTGCCTATGTCTTGCAGTTCATTAGCAACAGTCGCAGACAACTTCATACTGGCAGTACTGTATCTTCGGCAGAGCTGGCACAAGCAACATCCTATGTGTGTAAATGTGGTCAACATGTCTGATTCTCAAAAGACTTGAAACTCATTCTTAAAGGAAAGCAGTGCGCTACTCGCCTACAGCGCTTGGCACCATTCTTTGACCAACAAGGTGTGCTTAGGGCGGGCGGTCGTTTGTTGAATTCATATGTGAAGTTTTCAGCTAAGCACCCTATCATCTTGCCTAAGGACCACCCTGCTGTTGAAGGTTGAAGCCCTAATGGACCACTACCATCTCAAGTACCTGCATGCAGCTCCACAATTATTACAATCCCTCTTGTCCTAAAAGTTTAGGGTTCTTTCTGATAGGTCGTTAATTCGATCAAAGGTCTTCAAATGTGTGCAGTGTTTCAGGTGTTGACCTACCAACAAACCCCCCCCCCTCCCCTGATAGGTAATTTGCCAACTGAGCGTGTGTGCTGGTGTATTCCAAAGAACTGGAGTAGATTATACAGGGCCAATTGCAATATGGCTCAACTAGTTGCGTAAGTGTACTACACAAACGGCATATTTATCCATCTTTGTCTGCTTAGCCACAAAAGTTGTTCATATTGAGGTGGTCTCTCATCTCACTGCATATGGCTTTATTGCTTCTCTGACTCTTTTGTTTCCAGGCGTGGTCTGTGTGCCAACTTATAGTCAGATTGTGGCACAAATTTTGTTAGGTGCCTCAAGACAACTTCATCAGTCTTTCAGCAAACTTCTGAAATCACCTCTGTTGGAGAATTTTTCATTGGCCCACTCTATTGAATTTAAATTCCTCCCACCTACAAGTCCCCACCAGAGTAGCTTGTGGGAAGCCACAGTTAAGTCTGCTAAACACCACCTCAGGCGAACAATCGGTGACCAGATATTGACATTTGAAGAGTTGATGACATTGTGCACGAGGATCGAGACAGTCCTCAACTCGAGGCCTTTGACACCTCTCTCAACTGATCCTTGTGACATTGCAGCTCTTACACCTGGCCACTTTCTCATTGGCAGGCCCCTGGTGTCTGTGCCTCAGCCATATGCAGATGATGATGATGGTGGTTTGTGTCTGTCTCGGCGATGGAAGATGGTATGTGCCCTTGCCAACCAATTTTGGAACCGGTGGTACCGGGAATATCTTCAGCAGCTGCAACCTCGTGGTAAGTGGCGTACAGAACAATCTGGACTTGCGGTTGGAGACCTGTTTCTTGTTGGAGAAGAGTGTGGGCCTCCTTTGAATTGGTGCCTTGCAAGAGTGAACAAGTTGTATCCTGGACAAGTTAGTACGGTATGAGTGGTGGACATGCGCACACAAAACGGCGACCAGTACAAAAACTGTACCCATTGCAGTGCTAGTAATCTGCTGCTGTATGTTGGAGTGTTGTAGTTATGTACATAGTATGTTGTATTAAAGAGACCTCAGTCGGCCTCGGCGGGCAGTAATGTTCGGTATCATGTACACATTGTAAATGGACCTATTTGCTGCACCTGGCGCGCAGGGATACACTCCTGTGCAAGTAGTTTCGGACCACTGAAGAAACCAGTAAAACCCAAGATGGCATGATGGTAGATGTTGTGGAGTGTCTCGCATTTTGTTAGTCGTTGGTAATTCGGATGTGCTATATTCAATACAACGGGTCTCTATACACTAGCGGAAGAAATTTAGATAGAAACAAAGTTAAAGTTTCTGAAATGTCCTAAACAGGTTAAAAGGAAACCGGACCGTGAGCACTACTGATGCAGGTGTAATTTGCCATGCTCATACTATTTTGTTGTTATGTGCTCATGCCAAAACTTTAGCACGAAACTAAAACACACAAACACATGCCTGATGCTTCCCAACAGGGCCAGCAGAATCACGTGACCACCCTAATCCAATCATGACGTCGCATGATCTGGCGACAACCATCCTGGCATGAGAAAATAAATATTCAAGACTATGGGAACAAAAAAGTGTGACTTTAAATTTAGACGAACCATCCTGCAACCTTCTAGAATATTCTAGAAGCCTCCAGTAGTATTATGTATACCTAACAAATTCCATATACAATCCCCTAAAAAGGGGAAAAAAAAAAGTGTCAAATCAACTAATCTGGATACCAAAAACCCTACATTACAATTTATAAAAATAATATCTACAAGTATTGTCATGCGTAAGCAGGGGAAAAAATAGCTAAATCCTACAACGCTACAACATAGCAACATTGCATTTAGCAGTTGATCTGTTTTTTTTACGCTAACTAAAGCAGAAAAGGTCATCGACAAAATAAAAAAAAATGTGTTGTATCAGGAAGTGCAGTAAACAGCTTCGCTTAAAAGTGGTACACTTGACACAATTTGAATTAATTGATAGTGTTGTTTTTTATTTACGGTAGAACCTTGACCCGACACCAGATCCAATAATAACACCAGCAATTTAATGACATCATTCTCGGGAACCGTCAAAAGAATATACATTTTAAAACATAAAAATGATATGCAAGAAGTTGCAATTTTGGTTATTTAAAAATATTTGTTATCATACAACAATAATATGCTGTAGTTACCATCAGTTAGTAAGCTTAGCTGTGAAATAAATAAAAATTTGTGAAAAAACTTTTAACAGCTTTGGCTGAAATGCACTTGAAGCATACGTCTGACAAGTTAACACTGCATGTGCAACACCAATGTAGTAAGTGAGAAGTAGGCTGCACTCTGTCTTTCCTTTTCTTCTTCCTCCTGCTCTTCAGGTAAAAAAATTGAAAATATCACGTGACCTGCTTGACCTCGTGTGCTTCTTGTCGCAGAAGCGTCCTTTTCTTCGTACCAGAGTGCCACAAACACCTTCTGCTGTGACTGCACGAAGTGAATTGTGATGAGGATTCACTGAGCAGCCGCTTCACTTCTTACACCAACTGTGTTGCTCATAGCCTTAATTCAACACTTTTGTTAAAGTTGTTTTATACGTATTATTATTGATTGACCTTAATGATTATAAAACCCAGCCTGTAATCCCCACATTACAATATATTAAATATATGCACAGAATAATAAAGTAACACATTATAAGAATCTCAAACACACGTAAATGCAGTAACTTTTCACACTCGCAAATGGGATATTATAAGGGTTATTCATAGTATCATTATGATCTCAAAAATGGTACAAATTGTTCATGTTTATCAAGCAGGAAAATTAATACTGTAGAAACTTTTAGAGCTCAGCTGTTAAATACCTATTAAAGTACTTTTCTCAGCATAGAGAAAAGTACAGGAGCAATGTAATACTGGTAATAATAAGATTAATGTTCAGTAAAAACATTCAGCATTCTTAAATATTTTAATAATAAAGAAATTCTACTTTGGGAGGTGCCCCATAAGCACCTGCCAAACCCTGAAGGATGATTTAAACTAAGTCCTTACGATAAAGATGCAATGTACAAGTAATGTGAGCAGCGGGGGTAAATCCGCCTGCCAGCGGCAACATCCACCACATTTCCCACATTTAAAAATTCGGGCAGTGGACCCAGCTGGGAATTGAGCCCAGATTTCCTTGGTGGGGACGAAGTGCTCTACTCATAGCCATGGCCATCTATACAGTATTTAAATTCTGTCTATGTACAAATTTTACTTTCGTTCTCTACAATGGTTTTGAATATTTCATATGTAAATTTTTAAAGTAATAAACTATGAAAATTTTTGTGAATATAAATAACTATAAAATATTTTCTATCATTTGGCTGGTACAATTTTCGTTTATTATTTTGCCAACGCTTTTATCGTTCTAAGTCTTAATCCTCCTTTTTGTTACAAATGACAGAGGTTTTATTTTACCACTACATGTTGTTGTAATTGGGAGTATAATCTAAATCGATAGAGTGCAATTTTACCTGATTTTGACGTTTATCTTCTGAAAAAAATGCCTTGCAGCTCCAGGGTGAACCCTTATAAGTTAGTAGACCTGGTGCTACAACCAAGCTGTAGCGTGATATGGAAAGTATTTTTTCTTGTATAACTGTTAAAAATGTTTCCAGCACATTTATCTTTGGAAAGAAGACACTTCAAACCGTGACCCTATGTTTCAAAAATGCTCTCCGCTGATTAAAAGCATGATTACCAAGTTCGTCAAAAGTGCTAAAAATGGCTCACGTTGCTGTAGTTGAGAAAATATCAACCATAATCGAAAAACAAAAGCATAGAAACCTGCATTGGACTTTAATGCATACTTTCCTGAAATAAAATAACAGGTTCATTGCTTGAAATCCATTGATAAACACATTCTACGAAAACACTGCATGCTAGTTTAGTCCTTCGCGCATAGATGTGATGAGGTGTTTGACGGACGTGTTACATTCGAGTTATCGTCTTTGCTGTTTCAGTGTGCCTCAAACGTAAAAAATGCTAGCATCCACTAATGCTTAAACCATCCTGATTTATTGGAAAAAGTCTCTCAATAGTATTTACAGACACTCTTCTAAGAAGAGAAATATGTACCACAAACAGAAGCACACTTTTCTCAGAATAAAATATCACAAACAGGCATACTTCTATATGGACAATATTTGTACAGGGCTGTAATAGAAATATGTGTTTCGCAGAAATATACAAGCAATGTTGTAAGTTTGATATAATTGTGACAGGTGCCACTGAAGCGCGTCCACATTTTCACCCTCATTCAATTGGCGTGTCTCATTGTGCTGTGGGTTATCAAGTCCTTCAGCTCTACTTCAATACTCTTCCCACTGATGGTAAGTCAAACAATTTTACTTAGCTTACTGACACTCTGCTTTACCACTCTGCATCATTGTAGTCTGCTGGCATGTTCAAACTTCGTGAATTAAAAAATATTTTATACTTGTTCAAAATAATCACAAAATTGATAAGACCTGTATATTAACGACGTAAGTAGCACCGTGGTGGGCCTTTCGTTTGTGAGAATATGGGTCTCATTTCTTGTTCCAGATGTTGTTGATTTTAAGTTTCTATAAACCACCCAAGGTAAAATGCTAATTTGGCTCATCATAATGGGTCATAGCTGATTTCTTCTCCTTTCATGGTAAAATTGTCCTTTAACTGAAGGAGTTTTTAAACTAAATGATAAAAGTATGTTGGGACTTTAAGATGGGACCAAAAAATACAGTTGTTAAAGTGAATGACTCGTTAAACTGGAAGACCTAAAACTGAGAGATCACTGTATTTCATTACCTAAGACTTAATTCTGTACAAAGACACAAACACCTAGTAAATATAAAAAAATGATATTGGACTAAATATTTTATTTATGTTTACATGAGAATATATTGTTCTCATTTTATGAAGTGTGGTTGTGCTCCAAAGCTGAAGACATTGAAGTCTGTTGATTTCAATTGAGTCTAAACCATATGAAAGTTAACTGTTATTTGGTCAATCATCTCATGTTCCTCTCAATACTCATGCCCATTGAGAATCCTGTGTGCACATAATTGTAATATACGTAGTATACATATTGGAATGTTGAAAACATGTTTAAAATAAAAATATCACAATTCTCTCATTTAAAATAAAAATAGCACAGTTCTCCCAAAACTTTTCTGTAAGAACTCTAAAATATACTTTTATTATGAAAAATTTTGTATATTGGCCAGGTTGTTTTACTTAACAAAAAGTTCCTGTCAGTAATTATTTCCTTCCTTTTATCATTTTGGATCAATTAAACTGAATTGTCTGCTTTGTTACTAGAAATTGATTTTCAAAATAAAATATCTTTTTTAAGGCTTTGGAGGCATTAGTTTTTACTGTGATAATACTGTTTCTGCTTCACAGGAGCAAAGGTGTGTTTTAAATGTGTTTATTACAGTATTCGGTTCATTTTGAAAATGACACATTTCAGCTCTCAGTTTTCACATACTCTGACTATCTTTTACTTTTCTGTGTTACCATTTTTCACAGTCGTGAGAAACCATCTTTTAAGTTTGTACAGAATGTCCAAAGATGAATCTTTGTAGTAAAGAACATTTTGTACTTATCTTTATAATTTTGTTATTAAATGCTGTTTCAGCATCATTTTCCAAATACTGTTGCAATCAGGGGTGTTTGTTGTAGCTTGTCGTGATGATTGGCATCAGAAAGTCTCTCGATTTCGTATTTACACAGCGAGAGTTGAAAATATTGGACGATGTCATGCCGGAAACTATTCTGCGATCTAACGAGGACGAAATGAAGAAACTGCAATCCGAAGAGGTCAGTGAAAATTATTCTAAAAAATTTTAAGATACTAATTATACATATATGTTGTGCTAAAAGTGAAGTATTTACGTTGTTTTAGCTGAGAGAAAAACTGTAAGCATGTTGTTTTTAAACCAATCAGGATGGCAAGCCAACTGACTTTGGTCCAGGTGCAAACTTGCAGATCCCCCTGGCCAATGGCAACGTCATGAAAATTCCTTACGCTTCCATCAATATTACAGAGGAGGTCAACAAGACTGGACTGTGGAAACACGTTAACGAGAACACAATTGCGAGCAAAGATGATAAGAAGAAATCTAAAAACGGGTAAGTATTTTTTTTTATGAATTGGAAAAAAAATAATAATTTGTTCTGAAGTTACACTGACGACACAGTACCACTAAAACTTTTAAATTAGGCAAGATATTGAGAATTGGCCGATCTGATTACATTTTAACTACAGTCTAGCCCCACAACCACGAAATTGGCTACTACGACAACAACACAACTGTGACTGTATTCTCTATGCCCTTAAAAAAAATAATAATTGAATTTTTTAAAATTAAATTAAGTGAAAAAATGCAAGGTAATGCAAGTAGGAAAGGTTATTTAAAAATGTGTTAATTTGGATGTAGCAATAGAATAAGTGGTCACCATCAGTCAAGAGGCGGAAGTAGTTAACAAAAAAAATTCTGTGAGAAAAATCTATAACCCACTGCTAGAATACGCTTTTTTGCATTGCACACTTTGTAAGTTTAAGGCTGTGCACGCAACAGGAAAGCAAGGTCAGCCATGTGGTGACTCGTCTTTCCATCTTCCTCCCTCTAACTGTTTCGCTCTCACTCACACCACATATGCTTATCTGTGCCTAGCTAGCTTCACATGCGTACATAACAACAGTGACAAGACTATAGTAACTCACGTTTACTGCCAAGCCCTTGCACCCTTTGTGACTAGCAACAAGGTCAGAAAATGAAAGGACACTTTATTGTCTCCTTTATAACTGTGACCTTGTGTCTCATTACCGTCCCGTGAGTTGTTTGTTTACTGTTTCACTTGAGTTTGATTTTAGAAAATGTCCTGTGGATACACTTACTTTAATTGTATACTTTTTTTGTCTTTGTCATTAGGATTTTGATTTGGAATACAATTAGAACTGTTTGGATTGTGCACTATTTTAGGCCTATATTAGATTATTAATTATTGTTATATATTATAAGTTTGGCTATTGGTTTTTTGTCAGAATTGTTGTGATCCTCCTGCATCTACTAGCCACGACTTGTACTTTAGATTTGACATGCGTGGAAAGGGACCAAGCTGAAAATATTGACATTTCTAATCTAGTTGAATATATTGCACAGCAGTGTAATGTACAAGCAATGAGGAGGTTATTTATGCTTGTAAACACCATTTCATTCTCAAAGACATCTATGTTTTTAAATGATTAGCATAATTTATTTAGTATACCGTGTGTGATAAAAAATGGCTTTAACTTCGCCCAGAAATACTACAGTATTTATAGGCCACATTTTAACAAAAAAATAATAAAAACCAAATTAACTACTACTATGAATAAAAAAACATATTTGGGAACGAGCGAATGATAGTGTAAATCAAACATGCTTGTACCTGCTGTCATCTTCAAACCCCCTTACACATCACACAACTATTGTTTAGACAACATGTGTTGCTATTAGGTGATTTCCAGACACAAGATATTTTCGTTTAGATAAGTCTAGTAACATGTATAGAATGGTGCACAGTAAATTAACAACCTCTTCCATTTTACACGTTTTACACACACACGCTAGTACATAATACAAGTACATATGTTATTTTGACACATCACTCCAAAACTCTTGTAACCAATACTATAAAAGCATCTGATTTAAAAAAAAATGCAAAGGAAAAGTAGAGTTGCAGTGCAGAGATCGAGTATTGAGGTAAGGGAAAAATACCAGTCACGCTTGAATGTATGGTGACACTGATAGTGGAAGTGATTCGACATGGGAGGTAGACAAGAAACTGCAGCAAGACCACTTCCCTCCCTTCCCCAATTTTGCATCTGTCTGCCACACTCATGCCGCACAGTTGTCAGTGTTGCGGTGTTTTTGTGGCGTGCCGGCTGAAGATCTGCCCCAGCGTGACTCAGCAGACTAACGGTATCCAGGTTATCTCAACTGACCTTCACTCCATTAGGAGGATGTGCTGTAATAATTGTTACTATTAATTAAGTTTGCTGATTTGTTCTCAAAAATTTTCAGTGATGCGCCTATATGGGCCAAAATAGGGTACTCGTCACTGACTTTTTTAAACATTTTTGGAAATGAGGAAAGGGTATTTGTAGGCTTTCTTCAGAAAAATCTGCCTATTAAATTAAATCATTATTTTATTTCTAAAAAGTTTCTGTTTATGCCAGTGACAGTTAAAACACTAATGGAGAGCAAAACATGCACTTATATTTTGTTTTTATTTTTTTAAGAGGTCTAATTAGCAACTACAACAGCATCGCAACCACAAAAAATTGCTCGCAAACTGTAACTTGTCATAGAATAAGTTGGTGTAAAAATGTTGAAAAAAGAAAAGAAGAAAAAATTTTCTTCTTAATAGTTTTATATTCAGTAATTAATTACAATTTTGTAATATGTGCTTGTGTAAATAAACAGCCCAGAGATTTTATTCAAAGACTATATAACCAGTTTACAGTATTTTTATTTTTTGAATTTTCTGTGAAGAATTGCTATTATAATACGAGGTTGCATTACAACTGTACAAAATACTACAGTAGTACAGTCCTGATTTTATAAGTGTCATATTTTATGAAAGCTATTATTTTATAAGTCCATTCTCTGTTACCATAAAAATTCACAAAAATTTACTCAAAAAATTTATACAGCCTAGCCTGTTTTTATGAAGTTGCACAGAAAATTGTTTTAAAAAATGTATATTTATCTAATTCTTGTAAAAATGTAAGTTGTAGAACTGCCGTTATTGCTTGGTAAGCCGCAACATAAAAAATTAGAAAAGCGGGCGAAAATAATTTATAAATTTAAAATGTTAGAAACCCCAGATACATAACACAATCCTTTAAAATATGAAAAAATAGTAATATAAATTACTATTGACCATTAAATTGGGGAGTGCTAAGTAAACCAAATAGGTTGTTAAAATTAGGAAACTTGAAACAGAAAAAGTAACTGCAACAGTACTTACATATGTTGTGTGTGTGTGCGTGACAATTCCAAAAGATAAGCACAAAAATTTCAATTAGGCTGCATTTTTATTTATGTTTTTAGATTGATAGGCCATTTTGTCGTATTCTGTGTAAATACCTAACTACTTACCGGTATCTGGTTTACTTAGCGGTACCGCGATGCATTTAAGAGGTAAAAATAATAATTTGACACTGGCCAAGGGCCAGCAGAGGGGCAGTAAGCCCATAATATCACCTATATTCACTTAGAAATAAACATGTGCATGACCACAGACTCATGAATGATATGCAGTAATTTAGTGTTTCAGTGTTTTGCATGTATTTTCTCCACAGGGGTGTGTGTGTTCAATGTTTCATTTATCAAAGATTGACATTCAAACCGCTACCTGGAAATCTTCTGAGGCCAAGCCTCATTTTAACATTTTAACTATAATTAACATATTTTAAGGGATTTCAGTGCCAGAGTCAACATGTAACTTCTTTTTGTAATGTATAATTCACTTTGTGCCATTTTTCTACATTTAACACAATAATTCATTTAAAATACAATCTCTGGAAGCTTTCAGAACAGTCATGTGTGTGATGCCGGAAATATAGTCTGTCTTGTGTAAGTATTCCATATTTTGACAGTTTCCTTCTGAGAAGTGTGTCTGTAAACAGGATTAAATAAACAGTGCTTTCCCAGGAAGCGAGGTAGGTTTCAAGCTCCAAACAATGGAACTGCCAGACACATTTCTAAAAGTTACATGAGACAGACTATAACCGCCTCGGATAGGTCATGAACGATTCACTGCCGTGTTTCTCCGGGAAGTTTGTCGCAGGTTCTTGGCGAGGTAAGATGGTGTCCGGGTATGCTCCATCGTTGTTTCACTTAAGTAGGTTACCATAGTTTATTTGACAGACCGAATTATCATTTTCTTGTGTACGTTTTTGCCAAATATTTCCCGGCATGTGTCATTCCGCTTTACCTAAGAATTATTGCCATAATCGGTACTTTTAACATAAAACCACATGTGCACTGCATTCGTGCCACGTGGCTGGGGACATTGTAATCGACAATCATCCACACGTCGATGAAGTTTGTTTAGTGTTTTTAAGTGTCAGTTGTGTCGGGTATATTTGTATTATTCAGCCACGTAATGGGCAACATGCATGTTTTTTTGTAATTGCTGTTTTTCAACCATTTTCGTACCAATATCATATCTGCAGTCTTATGGCTAGAAAATTAGTCTTAAGAAAGTTACAGTCTAAAGAAAATAGCACGATTTGAACGCCTGCCAAAACGTGCTTCGGCCGGCCGATCCCATTCTGTCATCACTACCCAGGCATGAGCACGAGTCAGTCCACTCTGTGTATCCAATAGACTATGTTTATTTTACGTGCCTCCTGCCAGGAAATAGATACAAATACAGGAAATCACAGAAAATCAATGACATCAAGAAACAGCAAATGGTGCATTGAGCCACGGTGCACTAATACGTCTGACAATTCAATAGATAAGGTGTTCATTCATGTGCCAAGGACATAGACAGGAAATGGTTCAGAGCAATCAGGCAGGATTACAGTGCAGTCTCAGAAAAATTCTGTGTTTACGTTTGTGAAAACCATTTTGATGTATGAATGTTAAAATGCCTGTGTTATTTTTATTATAATATGTCAAGAGTAATATTACACCTTTATCATTATCCTGTGTTTTTCTGTTTTTGTTATTGTCAGTCCTATAGTTTTGTAATTGTTAGTAAAAATCACTATATGTTTTTCCCAGAGCACCAAATAATAATATAAATACCTTATGTGCCATATAGATATAAGCATTGTTGGCCCTCCTATAAACTATTTGTACTAAGATTTATTTCCTGATTTTTCACTGAAAGCTTTTTAGGGATCATAATACTGATGTGCGGCTGTGAAAAAAAAAAAAAAAATTACGTGAACACTACTAAACTGCTTATTTTCATTTGAACATATTCAGTAGTATTTATAAAACTGTGCCTACAGATTTTTGTAGCATACTACACTTAAACAATTTTGAGTGCCTACTTAACACTACAGCTTTATGAGAATTTCTTGTGAACACATGCCTAAATAGTAGATGATATTGTACAATTTTTCGTGGCCTAAGAAATATTTTTACTGTGTATCTTTGTTCTTTGAAAGACGAAGAAAAACATGTGATCTTGGCTTAGGTTCTCCACTCCTGCTGTGCAACCACCTTTACTGTTGTTTTTTTTTAATGTTCAGGGAAGACTCTACCAATAACAATACATAAATTGCTTTCTCTCTTCAGCTTCATCTGAATCTCTGTAACTTTCCTTACTTAATCTGTACATAATGTTTTACGTGTAATTAAATCCGATCCAATCAAAATTTAAAAAGCAACAATAATTCTTTATTTTGAAATCGTGCATGTCATAAAATCCTCAGTGTATACATTGTAATGAAGTTGTAAATTATTGTTGTGCTTAAACTTTGTTGTTACAAGTATAAGTTATTTTCACTAGTTGTATTAATTAGAATGCGATTTTTTTTTTTAATGAAATTTGTATTACGAAATAATAACTTTATTTCACATTTGCAATTTAATATTCCACGTTTTTTAAAATGTTAACTGAAAACAGTTAGTCAACAAAATAATTGTTTTTAAATACAGTTACGATAGATGTATATATTACTGTTGCATAATCATTATGGGTCTGGAAGGGCGTTAATAACTAAGACCATTTACGTCTAACTCGACGGCACATGCCGATCCTTGATCCTTAAACCCCCGCGCCATCTTGCCAACTACCACCCTAGTCAAGGATACAACATCTTCCTTTTTTTATGTGTAGCATGATATACAGACCAAGTGAAGTTGCTGACACACAATCACATACACTAAATAAGAATAACAATATAAACCAACAAACTGTAGGATACTAATACTGTACACAGCCTTAGTACACAAACCAGGTCCAGTTACTGGCATACAGTTACACTTGGATACAAATTACATTTGTCAACTTAAGTTACAATAGCCTACCAAATAAATTGACTAAATAGTAGGTAATCATTCCAGATAGTTATACAATTATACATCAAGATACCCAAACGTTACAAACAAATAGATTACTGGCATTATTTACTAAACACTACATACATTATTAAGAATGCAAAACTCTTCATAC
>PNEQ01015905.1:0-20837 GCA_003012365.1 Medauroidea extradentata
TTCAGAAGTACAATGTCGGTGCCCCATTCGAGAGAATGGCGGTCGACATCTTGGGTCCCTTGCCAGTAACCGAGAGAAACAATCGGTACTTGTTGGTGGTGCAGGACTACTTCACCAAATGGCCAGAGGTTCTTCCCATACCGAATCAAGAGGCCAGCACAGTGGCTGATGCACTGGTCGAACATGTGTTCTCAAGGTTGAGGTGCCATTGGAACTTCACTCGGACCAAGGGCGGAATTTCGAAGCGAACCTGTTCCAAGAAGTGATGAAGATAATGGGTATAAAGAAGGCCCGAACCACTCCGCTACATCCACAATCTGATGGAATGGTCGAATGCCTAAATCGCACCCAGGAGCAGTACCTATCCATCTTTGTATCCGATAATCAAAAGGATTGGGACTCCAAAGTACCACTGTTTCTGCTGGCATACCGCTCTGCCATCCACGAAGCAACTAAGGTGACTTCAGTAAGGATGCTGTTTGGAAGAGAGCTCCATCTCCCGAGTGACCTGATGTTCGGACGACCGGCGGAGGAAGACCAGATTGCATCCCCAGTGTATGCCAGCGAATTACGTCGCAAGTTGAGTCACACGCACCTTAGGATCAACACCGTCAGGATGAAGACTCGCTACGATAGGAATGCACCAGATGAAACATTTCAAGAAGGTCAACTGGTGTGGTTGTACAACCCTCAGAGAAAGAAGGGGTATTGTCCCAAGCTGCAGAAGAATTGGGAAGGCCCTTATGAAATAGTGAAAAAGATCAATGATGTTGTATTTCGGATTGCTCGTCGAGGCTCTCGGGCACGAGGACCTAAAGTTGTACACATCGACAGATTGGCCTTCTACGATGGACCTGAGGCGGCTGTGTCTGTTCGGGACGAACAGACTTAAGGAGGGGGCAGTGTTGCGTGCCATGTACCTGGAGGCCAGTGATCGGCAGCTGTTTCGTAACACCTTGAGGGCTGGCCGATGATTCAAAGCCCGGGTGGCTCATAGTGGGAATCCCGCCGAAACTACGTCATAGATACCTGTCCCAACTGCGTCTTAACCCTTCGAGGGCGGCCGACGTGACTACAAGAACATCCGAAACATGATGATATATCTATTTTTAGACCCCTGTATTGCGGGGAACACCCGATTGTCTGGGCTAGTATAAAAGCATAGAATCGGCACATTTGAGAGAGTTCGCTATTGGTAGTGCTAGAGGAAGGTGCTACGCCTGTGGAGAGAGACTGGATAAGACATCTTGGTGACGTCAAAGTCTGTGAGGCGGCAGGGGGCTACCTTCGGAGCAGTGTTTGGCGATACAAGAGGACTGCTGCAGTGGGCTGACAGGCGAAGAGGAGGTGCGCGACTGGAGTCGAACAGAAGACCTCAAGAGTGAAGACAGCGGTGCACTCGGGGTGCTGCGCAGCACATGGTGAGCCATCACCACTTCGGACTGATAAGGTTGTACATTGTCATTATTAGAAATACTTTTGATTGGATATATGACTGAATTTTATTGTGATTTATAGTGTTTAATTAATTGATGGTAGACTTTTCTTGTGCTTTAATTAATGTGTCTGTGACACAGGAGTAATTGTGTGCATAACTAATTGTGTTGTGAGAGTTCTAGTTGATTACTGTTTTGTGTATTTCGTAGCTTTGTGAGCTATTAAATCCAGTACTTAATTTAACTCTTTTATTTGTAATAATGAGACCTCTATCCCAAAGAACTCATGGGAATTGCCCACATATGAAGTTTATGTCTCAAACTTGTAACAATATTTATGCAACATTTTGTTTACATTTTTAATTGACATCTTTAATTTCGGGGGGGGGGGGGCTGGCCCCCTTGCACACCACCTCTGGATACGCCACTGGTGCTCGCCCCAGCTAGGTAGCTGTGTGCACACACCAAAACTATGCATGTGGCCGCTTTAAGCATGTTGTATTGAAGCTGAGTATATACAAAGACACTAAAAATTGCTTGAGAGACATGTGAGCCCCTAGAGACCGTAACATTATTGAATTTGCTGAAATGAAGTAAATAAACTTACTTAGAGAAATTAATTGAAACGTGCCTTCCGCTCCAGTTGACTTGTTAAGCTGTCTCTCTAAGTCCTAGCTGGCACTGCTTATTATAATAACACATGTAAAGCACTATGATATAATACATTACTCACTGTGCTCATTTTAAATATAAAAGGTTGTGGGCGCATTGCGCAGTCTTTGTGTTTGTCAGGTTATTGGTCTCGGCTGCTCTCAGCTGTCCAGCATCGTTGAACAATTTCGAAGCACTTTACCAAAAAAATTCGTTTACCTTACTTGTGGGTGTTCAATAACTCTGTAAAAATTGCCTCGCCCCTACTACTTTGACCTAGCAACTCCTGCACTGTCTGTTTCAGGTGACATTCGTTCCGGCATTTGCGCACGTCGTGATTGTTAGGTTGTGTTGCTGTGAAGGTAATTTTGGTTTTAGAGGTTGGCAACAA
Organism: Medauroidea extradentata; assembly: GCA_003012365.1. Taxonomy (NCBI): domain Eukaryota; kingdom Metazoa; phylum Arthropoda; class Insecta; order Phasmatodea; family Phasmatidae; genus Medauroidea; species Medauroidea extradentata. The sequence continues at coordinate 2,479 of PNEQ01015905.1, forward strand.
GTGTTTTGGATATATGAAGAGGATGACGTGAATTGTGCGTGGATGTTTAAAGGATTTAGGCATTTTTTACACTATGCTTTTTTGTCTATGCTTTAATCATGGACATTACAAGGCCCATTTATACCGTATTAAAGTCTGCAGCGATGGTAACTGTGAGAGTGGAGAAGGGACTCAAGATATTAATCATCTGTTATTCCAATGTCAACGGCTAACGAGAAGAGATGAATTTCTGGCTACATTAAGACAGCTGGGACATGTGGATCCTTATCATGCAGTTTCTCTTTTGTTTCGCTGGGAATTTCAAAATGTATATAGGGCGATCTACATGTTTCTGTCACAAAACGACGCGGCTGTATAATACACCAGGTGTTTTTTGATTCTTCGAAAGTTACAAGGATCCTACTGGACTTTTAAAAGACTTACAGCAGTAGACAGGTTGGAAATTTAATACATCACCAAATCTGGGCAATAAAACAATTCTCGGTCAATAGTTGCTTGTAATCCGCCTCGACAATTGACTTTTTGGCTGTACAGGTTTTACCTAAGGCCAGTTTGTACCAATAGGCGCATTAAGTGAAGTGCAAGGATGTTAATGCAGAGGACTAATTTTAATAAAGAATTTATTAAAGCAGGTGTAATTCTGAATACAGTGGTTTAATTTCTTGACAGACTAACAGGTTATGGGCCCAGGATGCTGAGATGCTTAAGTTTAACATATATAAACACAAGGGTAAGAAGTGAAAGAAATATTTATACGAGTGAAATGTAACTTATGTTTTGTGAAACAAAGCATCAAGATGGCGAAGAAAATGGAATAGTTTGAAAAGTTTGGCGATGATAATTGGTTTTCGTGGTCGCGAAGGGCGCAGGCGGCATTAGAACAGAGATGATGATGGAAGCAAGTGAACCTGGAGACATGCATATTGAAGATAAGGACTTAACCCCGAAACAAGCCTCGAAGGACAAAGACGCTCTTAACTTCATTATCCAAAGGATTGGATGTTCATTACTCATAGATGTGGAAGTGTGCCTACGAGCAAGAGAAGTATGGTATACACTGCGGACTTTGGTATTGATTTAGATCCTTTGAATGTTGTTACGACGCTGGATGAGATGGCGACGTTAAAGAAAACTAATGACCTTTCCATGAGAGAGTATGTAAATAAAGTGTTGGTGTTCTGTAAGAAATTAGAAGAAAATGAGCTAGTGTTCACAGATGCTGTGCAAGCTACTTTCTTACTTTTTAGGCCTGCCCAGATCCAAGTATGGTGCATTGATCCGGAGTATTCATCTAGCTGATGGACTCAACCTCCAAAATGTAAAGAGTAAACTGCTGCTGGAAGAACGACAGGAGAGACTGGAACATGATGAAGATGAGGTGAAAGCTTTGGCCGCAAGAACTGAAACAAGTGAGAGATTGTAATCAACTTCTTGAAATTACAATTATTTATCGGGTGCATTACACAGTAAACAACATTCGGCAGCCATGAGGAATAACCCACTGCGCTAGTCAACACAAGATGACAACAATTAAGTCACATCAGCAACACTCTAGTAAGTTACGACAACATTGTAACTATTATTAATACAAAATATCAACACACACCCTCAATTACAAGTTAGGGTAATTTGTAATTGCTCACTGAAAAGACATAACTTGTTTTTCTTAAAAAAGAAATATCTCAATGAAAAGAAACACAAATAAGAAACACTGTCAGCTAGAACCTATTGCCCTCAGGCCTAGCTTGGCCTTGAAATGGTTGTGTTTATGAAATCCTAAAGGTTTTGTAAGAATATCTGCTACATTAAGATCAGTTGGAACATACGAGATTGACACCAATCCCTTAGACATAGTGTCTTTGATAAAATGAGCACGAATGTCTACATGTTTTGATCATTTGCTGTTTTCGTAGTTCTTAATCAAACTAAGAGCGCTCTGATTGTCTACAAATACAAAAGAAAATTAAATCTTTGCACTGAGATCTTTCACAACACCATTTGCATACAAAAGTTCGGTAACAGTCAAAGCAGCAGTGTTGTACTCGGATTCTGTTGTGCTTAAGGCTACTGCAGTCTGCTTCTTTGACATCCAAGAGACAAGATACCCACAAAAGTAGACAGCTACTCCAGAGATGCTTTTCCTGTCCATTGTATCTCTTGCCCAGTCAGCATCAGAATAAGCTTCAAATGTGTCAACATCAGTTCTCTTGTACACAAGCTTCTGGTTTTCTGTGCCCTTTAGGTAATGAAGTACTCGTTTCCAGCTTTCCACAAATTGTTCGATGGTTTGTCCAAAAATCTGCTTAGGTATAGGAAGCTGCGAAAGATATATCTGGCCTTCTGCACAAAGACAGATACATCAAACATCCCACCAGCTCTCGATATGGCACTTCTACTGTTTCTTAATTTCCTTCTATGTGAAATCCTGTTTCCATGGGCGTACTAACATTTTTACATTCATACATGTTAAATTTTCTGAGTATCTTCTGAATGAAACTAATTTGAGATATGCAGATCTCATTTTTTTTCCTCTCTATTTCCAGGCCTAAAAATACAGTTGGTTCTCCTAGGTTCTTGACCTTGAACTCTTCCTCCAAATTATTCACAACTTCATTTCCATTCCCAACAATGAGACAGTCATCCACAAATATCAGCACCCATACATCTATTCCAGTGTACAAGCAAAAATCATGACCAGATCCAGTGGCGATGCATGACGTAATTTGAAAGGCAAGCTACTAATCATATTTGCGACTACCAGGAATTTATCGCTTAAAAAGGGAAAGAGGAGGGGCGGCTTAAAACTAGGAGTATTTTTAATGGAAGAGAGAGATAATAAAATCGACTATAGCATATTCCCTGGCAACAAGCATGGCAGCCAGTTTAACAACTGAGGTAACAGAAATCGTAACAGCTTGTACGGCAGCTGTTAAGTGGTATCGCGTCAAAGATTTATTATTAGAATGCACGAAGGCAATATGACGGGATACCTGATACCTTAAGATAAAACCAAGGAGCCAGCCAGAGAGTGGGTCATATTTTCACATTACTATCTACAGAAAGCCACGTTAAGGGGGCGTGATTTAGGGGGAAGGGGGAAAATCTTCCCTGGATTTAGAAGGATATGTGTATAAATTTTCTTTTGTAATTTGTTATTAACATAATAATAACATAAACACATAAAACCCAAGTTTTATTAATAAAGTTTCTAATTTGTACACGCTTAATTTATAAAAAAGATGCAACAAGGTCACTGTCAAAAAAATCATGGCCCCCCCCCAAGAAAAACCAGAAATGACACCCCTGCACATTGGGAAGTCATGGCTGGTGATGTGGCCGATGTTCGAGGCCACTGACTGTAAAGTTACGGCATGTGCATTATTATAAACATCACTCTCATAATGCCTTCATTTAATATCCTGCCATCAACACTGTTGAACGATTTTTATATTTTTACAAAGAAAAGTTTTGGAAGCCCAGTTGCCAATAAAGCCTTAGCAATACTAACTTTGCAAAATTTAATAATTTTCAAAGTTAGTTTTAGTGTTACTAAGGCTTCTTTTGGCAACTGGGTTTCCACAATGTTTTATTGTAAATGTAGCCTACTAAAAAATTACAGTCAACAATCGATCTCACAAAGATAGTTCAAATCTGGTTATGAGAACTGAGCACAAAACACCATTGTCGAAATTAATTCTTCTACATTTACAAAAATTTCGAATGAAGAGAAATTTAAAATAAGATTACAAACATGTTGACTTACGTAAATTTCAGGTGTTTGCCTACCTTCTCTGATGAGGTCACAGCTTTGCTGATAAGTAAAAACACTGCTGGAAAGAGGTTTAGCACGTAATCCACACACACAACACTTGCATCCACGTTTCCGTTTCATTCATTTTATGAATCATGGATTTTCGTCTCGCGAGACCATTTTTAGTTCCTAGTTTATATAGCGCAGCTAATAATGGTAAATTTCAACCCAAAATAACCAAATAAAATAAATACGATAATGTTTACTTGGCAGTATTACCGTGCAGCACGGGAACTTTGCTAACATATTGGATTCGTAACTTGTAAAACCAACTGCCGTTGACCATTGTTGCCAACTGAAGTTTACAGGAAACCACTAATGGCATTGGAATATCACCAGATAACTATCTTACCATTAGAAAAGAAAATTTCCAATTTACTAGTACCCGCTTAAACAGTTTTCGCCTTTCTGTTTATCCACGTATAAGTTACAAAACTTGACCGGTAATACATTATCTGAAATCACAGTTACTGGTAACAAAATCACTAAAGTGGCAATTCTGCTAGGTTCGGCTATATTCGGATCACTTATGTAAGAAAGCACTGCAATCGTAGCTTCTAACACAGCGTCCCGTAGCCAATCCCCTCCCGTGTTCCTTCCGACCGTCCACCCCTCCAACCCCTTCATTCCTCCCGAATACTATCGCGGCAACTCTATCCTCTGGAAGCGTTATTGGAAACGCTTTTAAACAGCTTGCTTTTGTTGTTTACGAGTTCTTATCTTCCGATTGACAGTGTTGTAACCAGAGCGGAATTCGTAATAGATACACCTATCTGCACGATTCATAGTTAGCTTCTTATAAAAGAGACAATGTTGTACGTAAATAGTTATTATAGCCAGAGCTTTATCAGGAAGCTGCCTGGGCAAGCACTGCTTGCCTTGCTTACCCTGACGAGAAACCACTGGCTAGATCGTTTCAAACCTATAGATGTGAGGAAATTGTGAATTCTTTCATTCCAACAATGAGGAGCTTTACACAAGCCTAAAGCCTTGTTTAGCTTTAATACACCTTTATCAACATTAGTCCCCTCAGGTGGTTTGATGTACACTGTGTTTTCCAACTCACTGTTAAGGAATGCTGTGAGAATATCTGAATGATTCATTTCAAGGTCTTCTTGAACTGCTTTTGACAATAACATCATAATTGTTGACATCCTTGCCACTGGTGCATAGCTGTCACTTAAGTTACTTTCCTGGTATCATTTTGCCACTAGTCTTGCATGCTTGACACCATATTGTTTAGTTTTAAACACTCGTCGAGTTTTAATGGCCCTTTCACCTACAGGCAATTCACATTGAGTCCACACATTCAAATTTCCAGTGCATCCAATTCATTTTTATTGATGATACACCAACCTTCATCTTGAATGGCTTCTTTGAAATCTGCTGGTTCTTCTGGACATAAACAATAGGTTGTATTTATTTCAGAACTGTACAACTCATAATCTTGAAATTTTGCAGGTAACTTAACTTGTCTTCTACTTTCGTGTATTTCTCTTGTCGACTCGATTTCTTCTCGACAGTATGTTTTTTTCTGTTAAACGTTTCTCCTTTGGTACTTTTCTTTCCCATCTATAGTTAACTCATTGCTGTTTGGTTCACAGGCTATTTGTCATTATACCTGAAATCATTCTCATCAAAGGTTACATCCCGGGCAACTGTTATTATTACCGTCTTGGGATTCCAAATTCTTTACCCGTTTGCATTGTACCCAACCAAACGTCCTTCTTTAGATCGCGGGTCAAGCTTGTTTCCCTTTGGCAACACTAGAGCCCATGTTTTACAGCCAAAAATCCTCAGCTTAGACAAGTCCAGTTTCCCATAGAACATTTCTGCTGGCACTTTCCCAAACAGGGCTTGTGTGGGGCATCTGTTCAACTGATACGCTGCATTATGGACTGTTTCTCCTCACAAATGCTTAGGTAGTTCTGTTTCAACAAAAAGTGTGCGTACCCTGTCTGTCAGTGTTCGTATCATGCGTTCAATAACGCCGTTCATGGATGGGCTATGACTGACTGTGTATTCTATTTTAATACCATTCTTCTGACAAAAAGTTTTATAAATATTTGAAGAGTACTCACCGCCGTTGTCACACCTTATACGACATGTTCGTTTAGCACCAAACCTTGCTTCTAGCCTCGTAACGAAGTCCATCAAGTTTCCAGCCGCTTCATCCTTTGTCGTCAACAAGTAAACACTGCAAAAATGTGAGTAATCATCAACAATCACTTGAATGTATTTTCCCCCATTTATATTTGCAGGAGTTATTGGCCCTGCAACATCGCTGTGAATGAACTCGCCTAATTTAGTTGACCTAGGCAGTTCCACTTTATTGAATTGGTAAGCGTGTGGCTTTACCTTGACGACACGGCCTGCAGATTTCTTCCGATGCCGGCAACTCCATTTCTTTTATACTGAAGTGATTTACATGTCCTAACCTTCTGTGCCACAAATTGTCCTCAGGAGTTAGATTGCACTGTACATCACCATCGAGAGAGAATTTAGCAACATACAATTTACCAACAAGGTTACACTCAACACAGGCTTCAGTTCCTTTAAAAATTGTAGCTTTGTTCCCCGAAAACAGAATGTTCAGAACCATTTTATTGACTTGGCTAACTGACAAGAGATTATGATACAGTACTGGAAGTACTAGTGCTTCTAGAGTAATATTGTAACCACTGGAATACAATTTCAATGTACCTTTTTGGACGGACAGTAAAACATCACCATTAGGAATTTTGAGGTCAACAGACTGCTTTAATTATTCAATGTTTTCCATGTGTTCAATAAGGTCAGATTTCACTAACCAATACAAATGGCACACCAGAGGATGAATCACTGGAAAGTACCACATTTTCAGACTCAAATGAAGCAACAAACACTATGCCATAGTTCTCTTCACTAATATGTGCTTTGCTATGGTTCTGATAAACGTCTCTACCTCGTCCTCGAGAACTGGAGCGACTTTTGAACGAACAACTAATATTCGATTTTTTGGGACAATCCGCGATGAAACGTCCAAAATTGTTGCATTCGTAACACTTTTCAGAGCTCTGAAAACTAGTGGCCTTGAATGAACATTCGTTGGATTCATTGTTTAACGCACTGGTATTTTCCATTTTTAGTTCGGCATTTAGCAAACGAGACTTTGCAAAATCTATGGTTAGTTCTGTATCCATTATTTCCAACTCTGTTATTACATTGCTGTACTTATCAGGTATTGTCAACTATAAATGGTTTACTTTGTCATATTGTGCCAACTTCGCCCACCATACCTTCAAGGTCACGTATGAGTCCATCAAATTTCATGAAATGCTCTTGAAGTGGCCCTGTACACTTCAAAGACAGCAGCTTTTTCCTAACAAACAACTCGGACAGCATACTTTTCCTTTCGAAGATTCTTCCCAAAGCCTCCAACATTTCTTTTGCAGTTTGCGCATCCTGCACATATTCAATATGTCTGTCAGAAATGCACTGCAATATAGTGTTTTTAGTTCCAACTTCTGCTGCGATGTAAGTTTTCCGTTCTTGTTCTGACATTGCCGACTTTGCCTTGAGATCATCTATTACCCAGCGAACGCCTTTATCTTCAAGTAAAGACACAATCCTAAATATCCAAGCGGAGGAATTAGTGTCTGTTCACTGCGGGAAGGGTAGTGTCGATCCCGCTATGTTGCTATCCTTACTGGTCATCAAATCTTCTGACACACGGAACTTCTTATCTCGGCGATTCTACAAGTGCAAACACTACCGACACTTTATACTTTGTGAACTGCTTCTTTTCTTGCCATTCTGGGCCCATAACCTTTTAATCAACTGCTTCTTGAAGTTACATTTATTTATTGGGCGCATTACACAGTAAACAACATTCGCCAGCCATGACGAATAGCACACCACACTAGTCAACACAACAAGATGAAAACAATAAAGTCACATCAGCAACACTCAAGTAAGTTATGTCAACATTGTAACTATTATTAATACAAATATCAACAAGAGAGACCATTTTGTGCAAGACAATAGGAGGATGGGTTGGCACAGAAATAGAAACTGTTATGATAGAAGATGTGATGAAAGGGTGGTTATTTATGCTAAGAGATGTGGCACTAGTTAAGCAAGAAAAGGTTATGAAGGAAGCAGTGTGCTATGTTATGCATGCAGTGAACTGAATCACATAGCCAGATACTGTCCAAATGTGAAGAGGGAACCATATCGTACACAAAATCGACAACAATGGCATGGAAAAGAATCACCAAGAAGCGAACAGCAAGGTCCGAGGTTTGATCCTGGTAATTATCAGGGTAAAGCACGCGCTGCTGACTTACAAGATCAAGATGACTACAGAGGCAAGAAGCATGATTATATCCGGGCGGGAGGCACCAACTCCACAGTTAAGTACAGGGCAATGAGTGTCAAAGGAAGGCAGTCAAGTGGCTAAGGTAAGGGTGCATGGTTGATTGACAGTGGTGCGTCTAATCATATGACGTCAGAAAGGTCAGTGTTTAACGAATTTGTATCGGCTGAGGGATAAGTTGAGATAGCAGATGGGGAATTCATTGCTGTAGATAGTAGAGGAACTGTAGTTATGAAAATGTCTGAGAAAAATTGTGGCTGGAAAATTAGCTTAAGTAATGTAATTTAAGTTCCTGGTTTGTGTGAAAATCTAACGTCTGTAAATCAGCTTGACTTAAAGGGTCTTGAAGTAACAGTTAAAGTCAGATGTGTGAAAGTGTATGATGAGAATGAGTGTTTGTTTACTGGCCACAACCTGGGCAAGGATTCACACATTGTAGAATGTGAGAGCTATAGCGTTAAAGGATATGTAGTTAAGTGCACTGCACAACTTGACAGTGTTGTTAAAGCATGTGTACTAAAAGCCAAGAAAGCAGTAATGTGGCACAAAACAATGGGTCACATGAGTGTTTTACCTACTGTTTGCCAGGTGCAGGCTGAGGATAGTGTTGGTTTTTGTGACACATGTGTAAAAGCCAAAATGAAACGAAAACCATTTCGAAGTAGTGAAACAGAGTCTGAGGAAATCCTAAACTTAATTCACACAGATGCAGTTGGAAAATTTAAACCGAAAACATGTGGAGGTTCTAGTTATTTTGTAACCTTTCTCGATGACAAATCTAGGTATTCACAAGTCAGCATGCTAGCAAAAAAGAATGAAGTAAAAGGTGTTTTAGTTAATTATATAAATTGGGTAGAGAACCAGTTAGAGAGGAAGGTCAAATGTGTTCAGTCAAATAGGGGTGGAGAATACTTAAACAAGGAAGTAGAAAAATGTTGTAGCGACAGAGGTATTATACACAGAAATACTGTAGGTTACAGTCCCCAGCAAAACGGACGAGCAGAGAGGTTGAATCAAACACTGCTGTGTATTGCTAGGTGTCTTTTGTTTGAGTCAGGACATCCTACTGTATTTTGGGCTGAGGCAGTGGCTATGGCTTCCTATATCAGGAATAGATGCCCTTCAAAGGCGATCGAGTCACAAATCCTGTATGAAGTGTGGGATGACAAAACTCTCAGTGAAAAAGATATTGATGACATAAAAGTTTTTGGATGTGAAGCGTGGGCAGCTTGTATAAATCATGGTAAGTTGGATAAGTGAGCAGAAAGATATGTATTTCTGGGATTTTAACTTGGCGTAAAAGGATATAGGTTGTGGAGTTTGGATAAAAGGAAAATTGTTTTGCCAAGGGATGTCACCGTTAATGAAAATGTATTTCCATTCAAACTCCAATGTAAAGAGACCAGCTCACTTACACCAGCATGTGTAATCTTAGATGTTATGATAGAAACTGAGAGCTCGAATGATGGAATTGAAAGTGACGATAGTGCTGAAATACCGTGTAATGTCTCTGTGGAGGTTTTGGATGTCTGTGTTGCAGCTTCTAGTGATAAAACAGACCATGTTAATGTAATTGTGGAACCTATTGATATTGATGACAATGTGAATGTAACTAATAGTGATGTTAGCCATGTTAACGTGACAGAAGGTGTAGAAAATGTTGAACCCATGTTTGGGGTTAGCCGGTCTAGTAGAGTCAAGGCGACAAAGGGGTGTGATGATTGTTTAGGTTGCTGTAAACTTTCAGACTACAGTGATATCAGAGAACCTCAGACTGTGCATGAAGCCTTAGACTCTAATGAATGTGAGTTTTGGAGAAAGGCAATGTTAGAGGAGATAGAAAATTTAAAAGGCCAAAAACCATGGAAAATTGTAAGGAAACCTATAGGAGCAAATATTATTGGATGTAAATTGGTATTTAAAAGAAAATACGACAAAGAAGGGAAGATCAACAAATATGAAGCTAGAATTGTAGCTCAGGGCCATACTCAGGTATACTGTGTTGACTATTGGGAAACATACAGTCCAGTAATCAGAATAAACTGTTAGAATAACGCTTGCGTTGCGTATACAAATGGGTTAGGATCTTCAGCACATTGATGTGGCTGCAGTTTTTTAACACTCCTCTAACGATGCATGTGTACATAAAAATGCCTGAATTATGTGAAGATTGTGTACCAAAATGTGATCATGTTTGTGAGTTACAGAAAAGTATATTTGGGTTACATCAGGCTGATAAGGATTGGAACGATCACGTCTCTCATTTAATGTTTGGACTACGTATGAAACAGTGTGTGTCGGATCTCTGCGTTTTCTTTACTTCTTCTGGAAAATTGATTGTTGGTGTATATGTTGATGATTTGATACTGTTGGGAGATACTGGTGAAATCAATGTGTTCAAAAATTCTTTTGGTAATATTGTTGAGAACAAAGACGGGAAATGTGTCAAGTTTATTTGGTTGGGAAGTCTCTAGAATAGAGAAAAATAGTTTAACTGTGAGCCAATCAAATTACATTGAAAGTATGTTGGAAAAATTTTCTGTGATTAATGCCAAGGGATGTACCTCTCCATTTTCAGAAAGTGAAATCAATAACTGTGAAAGTGACACATTTGGCCAGACTATATACCAAGAAGCTATAGGTTGTTTGCTATACATAGCAACATGTACCAGACCTGATATTTCTATCTGTGTGGGGAAACTAAGTAGAAAGTGTAACAATCCTAGTATTACGGATTGGCAGAGTGTGAAGCGTGTTATGAGATATCTTGTATCAACTAAGAATTACAAAATGGTGTACAGGCATGGGGAAGCTTCTATTAGTGCTTATTGTGATGCAGACAGGGCAAATGACAGCGATGCAAAATCTGTTAGTGGATATGTTGTTTTGTTAGAAAAATGTGTTGTAACATGGAAGAGTAAGAAACAAGGGGAAGTGGCAACCTCTACCACTCAAGCAGAGTACATTATCATGTTTGAGGTATCGAAAGAGTTGGCCTGGTTGAAAGAATTACTGACCGAGTTAAGATTAGAGGAATACCTTTCAACAGCACTTACTTTGCATGGAGACAGTCAGTCTGCCAAGCAAGTAGCAGAGGTTAAAAGGGTATCAGAAAGAACTAAGCATTTGAAAGTGATGTACCATAAAGTAAGAGAGTATATTGATGAAACTATTGTACTTTCATATGTCCCATCTAGTGAAAACATATCAGACTTACTAACTAAAGGACTAGCAGGACCTAAAACTAAGATGTTCTCCAATGTGTTAGGCATCAGTGAATGAAAGATGTGATGTTGCCTTTAAACAGCAACAAGGGGAAGTGTTAGGTTGCGTTGCTGTGAAGGTAATTTTGGTTTTATAGGTTGGCAACGAGTGTTTTGGATGTATGGAGAGGATGTTTATGCAGAGGACTAATGTTAATAAAGAATTTATTAAAGCAGGTGTAATTTTGAATGCAGTGGTTTTGTTTCTTGACAGACTAACAGTGATCAGTGATGGCACAAAGGCTTGTTGTAACGACCAATGTCCCTTGTTTAGCTGATGTTGGGGCGTGTTGCGGTGATGTTACTTGGTTGATTTGCTTTAAATATTGGCACTTTCTTTTGTGTTGACTTGCTGACCATATGGCCACATGAACTTGGACGCTAAGTTGGTCCCGTCAGTATCGGGCGCATGCAGGGTGCCTTCCGAAATGCTGTGGGCCGTCGGTGTGAAAACTGCCAATTTGTCGCTGTTATGTGTTGACGAATGGTCGCAATGCATCCGTGGGCTGTTGAGCACACATCAACGTCCTTCTTTCAAGGAGGCACCGTAAACGAGGTGCGTTTGCTCTCCAGGTTTACATTGTGTGTTTGGTTATTTCTATACAGCTACGTTACGAGATCTGTAACACAGGTACAGGCCCCTTGCACACAGACAGATAAAATGGTTTCAGAGAAATGTGTTGTTTAGAGGTAAGGCAAGTTGAAAACAATAAAAATCGGTAGCCAAAATATTGATTTTGAAGCCATAATTAGTTTGTTGATGAAAAATGTTTCCATAATGATAGAACTAAGTAGTGCAGTTTGCTATCTTCGCAGATTTATATTTTGAATTAGGGTAAGATAACATAACGAAAAACATTAGGGTAAACCCACTCGACCTAACCAAATCTGACCTAATGGAAAACTTCGAAGTTTGTACACCACAAATTTCTTAACGTCCGATTACGAGCAGGGAGGAATCATGATCCAGCTGTAAAAGAAAAACTTAAATTAAGCATAGCTCTATTTAACCTAGGGGAAGTAACCTAAGTTTCCAGAAGGGCGGGCATGAGTGCCGCAGTCCCATTATAGATGAGAGGTTCTTGACGCTTATCACGTAGTCATGGCTAGGTTGTGCAGTACGAGAGCCCTCGCTGGGCCATACGCTCTCTGCAAAATGCCATGGCTGATTCTACAATGCATTAGCACATTTTAGCCATTCGCAATTCTCACTTGGGCAAGTTGACAAATTTTTCTTGATTTTCAGGTTAGATCGACTTCTTCTCCAGCTTGGTGATCTTCTTTTGGGGAGCTTACAGTTGCTTTTCGCACAAGATGTGTTTTGGCATCTTGTGTGTCATGCGCACCACTGGGTTATAGTTCCCTAGTGCGAGTAGTAGACGGCCGCAGCTTTGTGGAAGTTGCGAGTCAAGTGTTGGATATGGTCTGTGAGCAGGGGATATTTCAGCTCATTATAGAGGACTACGTTAGAAGTATATGTTGGTGCTTCTGCTGCCATTCTGAGGGCTTTGTTTTGGAGCACTGTTAGTGAACGCATGTGACACTTAGCAGCATATCCCTAGGCTGTGGCTGCATATATCAACATAGTCCTAACTAGGACTGAGTACTAGCTGAGCCCAGATTTCTTGCTCAGATTGTGGTCCCGCCTAGACCAGGCTGGTCTAGGCGGGCATTTGCCTGCCGTAGCTTAGGTTTGGTATGAGCCTTCCAGATTAGTTTGGAGTCTAGCATGACTCCAAGATTTTTAACCTTGGGTTGGTACTCGATTGGCGCCCCAAACAAGGAGGCCTGGGGAAGATCTGGAGGAATTCGCCTTCGGGCAAGGACAACTGCTCTTGACTTGTCTACATTTATCTTGATGCGCCAGAGTGTGAACCAGTCCTAGTTTGGCTACAGCAAGGGAGGTTCTTCAAGAAGTTGCAACCACAGCCATATTATCTGCATAGCTTGCAAGCTGGGTTGTGGGAATGGTGGGTATGTCAGCTATGTATATGTTAAACAATACTGGGCTGACAATGGAGCCAGGGGCGTCATTTCAGGTTTTTCCAGGGGGGGGGGCAAGATTTTGTTTTCTGACGACAGTGACCTTGTTGCATCTTTTTTATTAATTAAGCATGTATAAATTATATACTTTAATAATAAAACTTCAGTTTTATGTATTTAAGTTAGCATTATTTACATTTAAAAATACAAAAAATATATTTATACAAAAAAATTCCAAATCCAAGGGGGGGGCATTCGCCCCCCCCCCTGTAGCCACAAATGACGCCCCTGAATGGAGCCCTGAGGCACTCCTGCTTCTATTTGGGTAAGGGTTTGACCTTGCTCCAGGTAGCATAACTATCAAGTTGCGTTCGGTTAAGTAGCTATGCACTTATTTTATAAAGCAATCGGAAATGGTCACTCTGTGCATTTTATAAACTAGCCATCTTGCAATATTCTGACGAATGCTTTCTACATGTCGAGGAATACAGCGACAGTGTACCTGCATTGACTGAAGCCTTGGGGTATATACTCTAAAATACGAACAAGCTGTTGTGTTGTAGAGTGACTGCATCTGAAGCCGAATTGCTCATTTTGCAGGATACTATTCTGTCCAAGGTGCATCTGAATGTGGCTGAGCAGGATGCACACGGCGAGTTTAGACAGGGCAATAGTAGGCTAATTGGCCAATAGTTCTGGGGGAGAGTGGCATCCTTCCCTGGCTTGGGGAAGAGAATGACATGTGGACACTTTCATTGGTTAGGGAAGTGATGAGAGTGCTTTATGCCACTGATGCACTCAGTAATAGCATCTAGGGTTGACTAGGGCAGCTTCTTTAAGACAAGGGCCTGAATGCCATCATATCCATGTGCTTTGCACAGTGTCAGTCTGTGGACAATGCACTTAATTTCAGTCCCATCGGTCAACACAGGCATTGTTCTGGGAACCTCCCCCATGAATGCGGCGACTCTATTCTCGATGTTCCTGGTGTCATCAGGGTCTGAGGGATCCTGGTTGGGCTGGAATGCAGCTGCTAGTGTGTCTGCTAGCAGTGTTGTCTTTTCCTTAGGTGAATAGGCCTTGCCATCAGGGCCCTTGAGGGGAGGGGGCATGTGGATAGGTTTCAAGCCTCGTGTCATTCGCCACAGGCTGTTGTCCTCTGTAATGAGGGCAGAAACTTTGTCTTGCCATTCTGCACACCTATGATTGAATATTTCATTCATTATCTGCTCATGTAGCCTTCGGAAGCAGTCATTATGATGAAGGGACCCTGTCCATTGCCACTGCCGGTGGGCATTGTTGCTGGCTGTAATTAAGTAACGAATATGTTGTGGCAGTGTTAGTGGCTTGGATACATATGCCCTTATGGGGATAAACCTATCAATTGCAGTCTTTAGTTTGCTAGTGAGTGTAGCAACATACTCATCAACCAGCTCAGGGAATCGTTATGCTCTGGAGTGTTCAGTTTCCACTCCACGTAGTCTTGCAAAGCGGGCCAGTTTGCTTTAGAGTACTGAAGAGTAGTGTGCATTTGATTGGCGGCTGCTCTTGTGTTCTCTATTAGCAGGAGGACTGGCAAGTGGTCAGACGTAAGCTCATGTAGTACTTCCAGTTCATACTCAAAGCTTAAGTTTATATAAATAGTTATATCTAGTACGTCTGGTTGCTTCCTGTTGCCTACGTCATAAGGTTGTCTGGCACAAACACCACATAGTCATGGTGCAACTGGTGGGTATATAGCCTACTGCCATTAGTCGTGGATACTCTTGAGTTCCGGGAGGGGTGTTTAGCATTTAGGTCTCCCAGTATTAAGGCAGGCTGCAGAGGGCCTAATATGCTAGATAAGTCCAGGTTAGTTAGCTGGCTAGTGCGACAGTACACTGATACTGCAGTCAGCGACTTGCCATGTACTGACAGCTCAATAGCGACAGCTTCAGTGTGCGATGGCTGTGGGACTGGAGCTATATTATTTTTTATAATGATAGCTATCCCACCATAGCAACCTTCGCAATCTTTTAGGTGGATAACATATCCAGGAATGTGCAATTTACTATTTTGGAGCAAGTGAGTTTCATTCATTGCTACCAACCGTACTTCATACCTATTAAGGAAGTCTGAGAATTCAGCTTCCTTCCCAAGTAGTCCTCTTGTGTTCCAGAGGAGTAGAAACTGGAAAGGAGTGTGCAGGACCTGCGGGTGATTACTGGCACGGGCCATTATTGAATAGGTCACACAGCTGTTGTGTGAAAATCACCACAAGATTCATGCAGTGAACTTCAGAGACGCCAGGGGTTTGCCTAGCCACTAGAATGTTGCATAGTGAGTTGGTGATAGAGCTTACAATATGATTTTCGTCGCGAACCTGGTTGAGTGCAACTTATAGCCTGTCTGTACTCTGCAGAGCATCGGCTAGTTGCTGCACAGTTTCGTGCTGGGGCGGGTAAGGCAGGGTTGGCACCACTCTTTGCTGAGCCACGAACAATGGCACAGGCAGCTGGCTTTGAGGCACGACTGGAATGCGGACCGGGGGCGGGCTGGTCTGTATGCCAGCTGATCGAGCATGGAAAGAGGAGGCAGGTGCCTGTATAGCCACTGACTCGCGTTCTTGTCTCGGCGGGTTCTGCTATCACAACCTGTCTACAGTATGTTGCACTGGGTTGGGAATGTATGTAGGCTCAGTCTTTATTGGGCCTGTTTCCATTACTTCCCCAGTTACCTTATTGCCATTACTGGGTCCCTTTCTGGCCTTTGAGGAGGTTGTTTGGTCAGCTGTGGGTGGGGGTCGCGGAGTCGATTCCCTGCACTCGTCTTTTGACTTGTTCTTTTTGTTTTTCTTACCCCTGCGGGTTATGCTGTTCGTCGGTGTTGTTGGGCGCTAAGCGGAGAGAGGGGAGGTCGCTGGGTTTCCCGCCTTTCCCTACCTTGTGCCGGCTTTCATCCTGGCTGTTCTGCTCGGGGCTCGAGTTATGCCTATCTGCTTGTTTTCTAGGCTGAGGGTCTCTAGTTCGAGTCTGCCTTGGATAATTTCCAGCTCGCAGACTAGCATAGTATTGCTGGTCTCTGTACGACTGGGTCAGCTGTGGTTGTCTCTCAGGTTGCTGCTCAGCTGGGACTTTGTTCTGAGTTTCTCGAGAAGTTTATCGTTACTCTTCGATTTCGATCCCGAAAGACCGCGCCCCAAACGATCGAGAAAGAAAACACTCAAAAATTGGTATTCTAAGTGTATGGTCGATAAGTCACCTCTTCACTTCGGCAAAGTTCAGGTTATAGACTTCCCCCTCTAGCATTTTTCTCAACCATCTTAACTTATAGTTAACAAGCAACTTTACAAAAATAAATATTTGAAAGTGCTACGAAAAAATTACATGAAAAATAACTTTTGGTCTAAATATTACTCTTGTAAGTTAAATAATTTAATGTGTTAGTTGGTAATAATGTAAGTCGCTGATGTGGGGATTCTTATTAAGTAAAATAAAGAACATTTTTCGAAACTATTTGCACGGGATATTTTGTGCGTAGTGTGTTGGCATTATGTTTCGTTTCAACACAACTCTCCACATTAATGGCTGCTAGAAACTCGCCGAACAATACTAAATTACATTTCGTAGAAAATTTAATAAGCCGATTATGTATTTGTGTGTCTTAATAAATAGTTAGAGCTCAAATATATAATGACAGAACTAAAAGTCTGCATAACTACTGGCGAAATATTTTATTGTTACACTAACATAATAGAAACGTAAATTGATTTTAAAAAATCATACAAATACCTACTGAAAATTAATTTACTTATGACTTGTCAACGCTATAATATAGCTTACATATTATAATAGATATTAAAAAATATCACGTTTTTGTGACGAATCGAACTTAAAAATTATTATTTCGCAGGAACTAGCACCCTAACACCTCTAATCACTTTTTTTTCTTTTTTAATAAAAATGTTTGGCGCAGTGGCGATGCAGAAGCTTCCGCATAATCACTGCACAAAACATTCCCCCCCTTTAATGTGACTTAATTTGAGAGACCCCAGCATTTTCCGTGAGACAAGTTGTATAGTGACAATTTTTGAGACCCAAATGGACAAACACAAATTTACACCCAGCCAGACCTAGGAATCGAACCCAGAACCCACCCCCAACGCACCAAAGCCGGCCGCTCAACTAACTGAGCCATTTGACCGCTTATCACTTCGAAATGTGTGAACTCATAATGATCTACTACTTAACATTGTACTTGAATTGCGTAAAATACTTACGAGTTTGCACAGTTTTAGCACTTCAAATATTATTTAAGATACAGTAAAATTCATTGCATACATCGGTAAAATATTGCTATATTTAAGTTAAAATGTGCATGTCGTAATTTGCTCTTTTACAGACATTACAGTAACAAAAAATACAACTTAAAAACAATTCGGTTATTTCTTTGGTATATTAAAATGTATTCTACCATAATAAGCTTAATAAAAAAAGTACCAATTCTGAGAAGATTTGAACCGAGACACAACCACCTCTAGGTTACAAAGCCTATATGCTAACCACTCACCTAACTGTGCACTTTTTTTTTTTAATTTATTTATTTATTTACACGAACATATTACAACACAATTGCAAGCCCAACGATAAGAATGTCGTCACCGAACACAACAAATAATAGAAAACATAAGCACTGTAGAACTGTTAATGAACAGGTATAGTACACACAGATTCAATATCTTCGAAAGGTCCTGTAATAGATTCACAATGGTAGGACTGACAAAGAGGGCTAAACCAGTGCAGCACAAAACTCGAATCACACATCAGTGCATGCAATCTCTATAATTTGCAAGAATAACATGTCAGAAATTAAAAGAAATATAAGTATCTGCCAAACTGCGTCTGAAGCGTTCCTCGACGGGCCATGTTCCATCGGTCTTCTCGAAGCACACCGATGAAGTCACGAA